>WTSP01014682.1:0-25248 GCA_025331215.1 Actenoides lindsayi | reverse complement strand
GAGGAGAGGAGAGGAGAGGAGAGGAGAGGAGAGGAGAGGAGAGGAGAGGAGAGGAGAGGAGAGGAGAGGAGAGGGAAAAGTTTTCTCTCCATCTTCTGCTTGCACTTCTTCTAAAAGGGACAGAAAACCAGCCCCAAACTGACCTGAGTCTGAAGTCACTCTTTTGGAACTTCAGAAAAATACACAGGTAATTCTATATGTCAATAATTTAGCATATAGCTACGTTCTAAGTTGGCAACTGTGTTTAGAACTTCTCATTTGGTTTAGTTTAAATTAAATAGGCTCCAATATGTTCATCGAGGATGATGAGCTTTTTAACAGAAAAAAGTGGTGACAAAGTCTTTTGCAATTCTAGAGCTAAACAGGCTACGGAAACGAGTTAGAGAATGATAATAAGGCACTTTTTACAAAGAAACAGAGTCTTGATCACCTGAATCCAAGAATTTTGAAGTAATTGTGAGGGCTGCTCCTGGTAACATTTTTAAATTTCAGAATGGCAGGGATGTTCTAAAGGTTGGCATGTAAATTTATGTTTTAGAACAATCATTTGAATAGACCTGTAAAAATGATACTGTGTCTGCCCAAATAGTGGAATAACTGATATGAAAAATAAAGGATGAGAGTATAATTCATTTCAGTTGACATTTTTTAAATTTTTTTTTATATAAACTAGTTCTTGTTGGCCTCATTTCCTTCTTAAGAGATGACGGGCTGATTAAAGGTATCTTTATTAGCCTGATCAGGCTGAATGTCTATACAATTTTCCACATGTTACCATGCAAATTTCTCATGATATGAATATAGTGATATATGAATGATAAATATCTAACAGAATAATTGCCAGAGAATCATAATCAAATATGTTTCCACTGACATCTCACACAGACCGATTCTCGCTCCAGTGCAGCCATAAATCATTGGCCAAAGCACAAAAGAAAATAAAAAATAATTGTTGATAAGGTTTGCAGGTGCCACAAAAACAGATGGAATGGTAAAAACATCATGATGACAGGTCATTTGTGCAGAATCCTCTGCATCATTTAGTAAACTGGGAAGAAATAACATGCATTTTAATATAACCAAACGCAAGGCCAAACACCTAGGAATAAAATATAAAACATTTAACATCAGGAAAACTATACTTTAAGGAGCACTGAGCCTGAAAAGGAATTAATACTTTTTCAAAGGCAATATTTTCTCATAGGGTGCTTCACCCGAAAGAATTATTTTAAGTCTGTAGGTTTATAAACAAAGAATCATCAAATAGGGAGAGACAGCTGTATTATCTCTGTCCACAGAGGTACTAACACCATTACCAAAATACAGTCTGGTATCTGTTCTTAAAAAAAAAAGATAGTAAAATCTTGGAGGGTGTTCAGGGAAGGGCTACAGCAATGATTTTACAGGCAGGAAATTCCACCTTGCAACCAAACCTACAGGAAGCTTAAACTTTTCAGCCTGTCTTAAAGAATCATGCTCCAGGAGATGTATGTGCCCTGTATTTAGCTCTCTAACTACCAAAAGTGTTTCCTTTTAATAGGGCACTTGAATTCATGAGACAAAAGCACCCACTCCAGCAGCCAGAACATAAAGGGATAACACTATGTATAGAAAGATAATTATTTTTAAATTTGAACTTTTTCATCAAAACTTAATGTGGAGGGCTTTTTTTCTCTAAAGGATATTTTGCAGTCAGTCACAAGTTCTTAAACTCAATACCAGATGAAATTAAATGGCTAAATCATACAGAAAACCAGATGATATTCTGGTCTTAAAAATCTATTAACCTCTATGAATCTTGCATACACCAACACTTCTCTGTAAAAGTCTTTGGCATAATGCCAGAATAAAAGGCTGTGCTTATTATTTGTTCACATTATTTTTTTCTCAAGGGTGAACAGTTGTTAAACAAACATTACAGGCCTTTTTATAACATTGAACTCCTCTATCATCATATCATTATTTCCTCATCTCTCTCATTTTAAGTGTCTGAAAGTTGCTTTCAATTGCAAATTAGCCAAGGCAAAAAGGAGTGGTGAAATCTCTTTATATGGAACATGTATCTGATTTTAGTGACCTGTGATCTTGGATGTTTGTTGTAAATAAGAATTGTATAGTAAAGAAAGGCTTAATAGGCATATTTGAGCTAATGCAAGTTATTCCTTATGAAGCCTGATTTATTCTTCTCCAAAGTTTTGCATATTTCTTACACTGTGTGAGGTTAGGAGGAAGAGCCACAGATAAGAAAGTATCTGGAAGACTCAACAAGTTATCTGCCTTGACCTTTGGAGAGCCTTAAAGGGAAGTGTTGTCACTCTGAGAAGATGTAGAGGTCATACTAGGCACAGAGCCAGCCTACAACTTTTTTTAGAGTGTGTCAGAGCCAGGGCAAAGTGAAGACAGACTAGACTTAATCCTTTAACCTAACCTGTCAAAACTGCATCAAGTCAGCACTGCCAAATCTGCAGCCACCTCATAACTCAAAAAGGTATGCATGAGTGCATTTATGAATTTGCTTTTGAAAAGCAGTTTTATGGTTTGGTATTCACAGCATTATGAAACCTGGCCACATCGCTGGGTATGCAAACATAAAGGTAAATGCTGCCTGCTGCATGAGCAATTCATCCCTCTGAGTAATAAGAAGATATGAAATAAGATTATTGCAAAATACGATTGTTTTTAAGGGATACTTACTTCCAAATGGAAGAAAAAAAAGAAAAGAAGACTTCAAAGAAACTAGGTTTGTGCTGTTTTAACAAAAACAATAGAAATAACCTATTTGTCAAATCCACGGTAATGGATAAAACACACCCCATATTAACTTGATATTTTCTATTCATCAGCTGTGCATAAAATGCTGTTCTTTTGTAGTGATGACAGTTTATTTAAAAGAAACATTTATTTATTTTTTTAGGTATTTGGGGAGTTTACATATATGCACATGTGCGTGTTGGTTTGTATCTTATGTAAGTATGCTCATGTGCATTTTGTGTGAACCTGCAAATAGTTCTAAAAGGAAGCATTCATGTGAAAAATAACACAAATGCATGCAAAACTCAAGGCCATATCCTAACCGCTGCCAAGCTAGCTTGGCTGACAGTGGCACCGCAGCCACACTCAGACATGACAGTTGTCACATCTCTCTATATGGCTGTGAACTTTAAATCATGAGTATACCGTGATGCAAATGAAAAATGCTAGAAAGCTCGTTTTGTGCCGTTAATCCCTGAGCCTTTTCTTTAGATGGGTGAAGACACAGTAATAATTTTATCTGTCCTTAAGGAGAATATTCTGAAAACTGTAGTCTGGATACACAAAGGGACTGGGACTATCACCTCCTCTTGAAAGAAAGGACTGCACGCTGCAAGAAAAAAAAGCTAAAGTTTTGGTCCTGTGATGGGCTGGTGCTGCAAACCCACACGCAGGCATATGAAATAATTGCCTCCCCTCCTTTGTCTGTGAGGGTTCACATGATCACTATCAGCAGAAGCACACTGCAAGCCATGGTGTTGGCTCTTTGTCTGATGCTGGGACAGGCCAGGGCTCAAGCTCTTGCTCCTGTGCTTGTTATAAGTGCTTTTACTGTTGGTCCCCTGGAGAGCAGCACCTGGCTTGGCCCACTGGGACAGCTGGAGCATGCAAGGGGACATTTCCAGGTCCATATCTCCCCTGCCCAGTACAAAGGCTCCCATGCAGAGGGCAGGGCAACTCCTCCTGCCCCAGGGCTGGTGGTTCAGCCACCATGGGTCTTTATGGGGACCAAGGAGCCTTGAAGAGACTCTGTGGGTGTGTGTGTCTTTGTGTGTGTGTGTTTCTGTGTGTTTTGGGGGGGCTGGTGCCATAGAGAGATTGTGTCTGTGAGACAAGGGCAGAGCATGTGTGATCTCTGCCTTAATGATCAATTAACTAGGAAATTGTCAAAAGAAAATGAAAAAATGTCAAAATTTTGTTAATAGTTCTTGCTTGTGATCTTGGAAGAACCATTAATGACACTTTGAAATTTTTACACTGGAAACATCAAAACTAAAATGTGGTCTTCTTTTCTCTTGGAAAACGAGTGTTCTCTCATCTTAATGAGTCATCTGAGCAATTCCAAGGCAGGACAAAGAAGTCTTTATATTTACTTTCTACTTGAAACATGACAAAATTGGAAACCTGTGAAAAGTAGACCAAAACATGAAAAGAAAAATGAAAAGAAAATATAATGAACTATTTAAAAGAATAAGGGAGTCTGAATTACGAGTGAAATCACATAAAAATTATCTCAAACACACACACCAGGGATTTTAATTCATTTGTATCACCGATCTCCTGTGAAAATTCCGTTGACTACTTGAGACTTCTACTTTCAGGAGGAGCAGGAGGTTGGCAGATATTCCCCACAGATGCTTTTCTGAGGAATGTCTATGACATTCTATTTATATGATAGTCCAATGATCATATTAGGCACAAATACTAACTTTGGCAAGTGGATACAAGTTGAGCAGTCTAGCCAATTGCAAACAAGAGGAAAACAAGACCTTTTTGCCTTCAAATCAGAATAGGATTGAAATATGTGCAGAATCGCTGCTATTTCAAAGAAGCAAAAAGTATGTTGTTTCATGACTGAATTGCTGAAGATATTTAATGTAATGTACTTATAGCATAAATGTTCAAAGACACGAGTCGTAATGTTGCCATAAAACTGAAACCTGGATTATCTGTTACTACTTCTTTTGGATAGAAATTAGACATTTCAGGGTATGTGAAGAAAAACAGATTTCCAACTTCAAATGCATATATGAGGACATATTTTCACTTACATTTTCAGGCTTTAATGCCAGAAGGCTCGTCCAGGTTTCTGGCATGACTGGATTCATAACCGAGGCTGTAACTCCTCCCTCAATGCTTGAATGGCTTACAAATGGCCAAAGGCCTGAATCTACACTGAGAGCTAAAGATTTCCATCTTTCAAAGGAGATCTTAGCTGGTTTTCTCATTTGCCACAGCTTTATTCAGACTTCTTTCTTGTGCCTTTTGCAGAGAACGGCCGCTCTGTAATGAGAATGCATGTTACAAAATGCTTATTTTGTTCTCCAAGAGCCACATTACATGTTTCACAAGTAATTTCATAAGAATACATTGTAAAAAGGCATAAATTTCTTCAGAACAGGCATTCTAACTTTGGACAGTTTAGAACATTAAAAGCCATCCATAAAAATGATATGTAGCTAATGCTACTGTTGTAACACAATAAATTAAATATGACTATGGATTAGAAAGCCTGCAATAGTTGTTCTTCAGATGCCTCTCAATATGAAAGTTAATGGCTTTGTTACCTGGGAATGAAGAGTGGCAGACATGGCCTTGCCATACTGCTGTGAAGTGTTTGTGTATCTTCCAGTCACTTGAGAATGGTAAAGAAAATGAGTTCTTACGTGTCACACAACAATTGCATAATGAAACTAGAGCTCGAAGTAGACTTTGGCCACACAAACCTATTTTAGTGAATGCAAATTTAGAAGGTGGAATTTTGCAATTTCTAACAGATTTTTGACAGTTGGATTGGTTTGTCTTGCCCAGATAGTCAAATGAGAACTGTTGCTGGAGACTAAGCATTACCATTTGTACTATCTAAAGTACAGAGAGAGCTTAGAAATATTTACTTGCATGGCTCAGAGAGTTGAATATGGTGAGTGTTGTTCTACTGAGATAAATTATACAGGAAAAGAGATCAAGCAGAAATAGGAGATCCTTATCTTCTTAAATTTAAGCATGCGTTTGCTTCAGGTGTTTAAATGAAGTAGAGATAAAACTTTTTAACAACTACTCCTGACCCTGAAACAAAGAAAAAGAAAAAGCACCAAATCTAGTGTCAGGAGGAGCAGGTATGTCCCAGTGCTATGGGGTGTCCTGTGCTGGCTGAGCACTGTCCTTCCCAGTTGGTAAAGGAGGAGGTATTGCCAGTGCTGGTGAGGGTTGTGAACCTGTATGGGCAGAAGTCTCCAAACTTTGTCCCCTGTGTCTTGGGAAGGGAATGGGTTTTTTCAAAGGTCTTGGTAGTACAATGCCAAGTACAATTCTGTTGAGCTCATCCCTGAGGGTGTGGTGGGCTCTTCATACTCGGAAGTTGGTGGGTTTAATTGACATCATTCCAAGAAGCCAAACTTTTTATTCTGATCAGACTCAGAAACACCCTCTTTCACCTCTGACAGGAGCCTGATTGCTCTAGTGCTTTAGATCTGAGTTACTTAAAGATACCGAATGAGGCTGATCAGATGTTGAAGGGCTGCCAAGATTAGAGGCCTGTCGGCCCTATCACTTTTGTTATTAATTATGATAAAGCTGTACAAGCTGCAACCTGGTCGGTTCAGTGCAGACACTGGGACAGCTTTCCTCCTGTATAGTCCCCTTTTTTCACTGCTGCAGCTATTTTTAGCTAGGGGAACAGTCCCTTGTGGATTGATTGTCATCTGGTATATATACATTGCAGCAGCTGACTCAGATAACCAGGAAACTATGACCAGCTCCCTGACTGCCCTGGGAAATTGGTGGCATCAGGGAGTCTGGCCCAGTACCAAGAACAAGCACACGGCCATGGATTGCATCTTGTAGGAGCAGAAGATGTGTTTCTGCTGCTTCTTTGCTTTTCAGACTTTCACCATAAAGACTTGCAAAGCAAGGAAAGGTAGACAGATATCCAAATTGAAAAACAAGGCCCAAATTTAAAGACAAACAAAAAGATGTCCTAAGTAGCTTGATGATGTTTGTACAATAGTGGGAACACCTTGTATCGTCACTGAGAGTTCTCTGCCTCTATTTAAACTGCAAAACCACTATACCTTCTTTTGCTCTTATTTGTGATGCCTTCCTGTTTCCTGCTGACTTCCCTATACTTTCTTTTACTGGTCATCTTCTCAGTGTGTCTGTTCCAAGCAAAGCAAACAAGGCAGAATTATGAAGTCATTGTTAACCCTGGGTGCACAAGATTATCCCCTCCATGACAACCCGTTCCTGAAAGTCTTTGTTATTAAATCCATTCTGATCTGATTTCTGAAAATGAGTCTTCCACAAGAAAACTTGCAGGAAAGGAGGAGTGGATAGATGGTTTACAAGCAACTGCGTGACAGGATCTTGCAAAGCTGGTGGGGCCTTGGAGCTGGGAGGACTTCCTTCTTCTGGCAGCAGCGAACAATTCTGTCAGCTTGAAATGTGCGTAAAGTTTCACCCCAAGGCTGCAGTTTCACAGGCAGTTGAACCCATAATGTCTTATTGCAGACAAAAGGAGGAAATCTCATACGCCCCGTCCCTGCTTCCTATCCTCCTTCCCCTGCTCCTTCCTCCCTGACTCCACTCCCAGCTGCAGATCTCTGTCTGCTCTTGTGCTTCTTGTTCCCTTTGGTGATTCACATCAGCTCATTAAAATAGTAAAAAAAAACCTGTTCATCTTTATTTTCCATTAGTTACTTTTCTGCTAGTTTAGTGTGCTAAACTGGCTCATGCAGGAGCACCCTTTGCTTCAGCATTTGACCCACAGAAACATCTGAGTTAGGGCAACAAAGTTCTATCCCCCTGCACACCTGAGAGAAGGCTGGGGCAGTGTGCTCCCTGTTTCTTGTTCTTGCACTGCCTGACCAAGGTTTAGCTGCTCCTTCTGTTGCACCTGAGGGATTGTGATGGACTCAGCTCTAGTTCTGAATAAAATCCTTTACTATGTTTGAACTTCAGCTCTTCTGCCATCAGCCATTCAGAATAACAGCTCTGCTGCTTAAACAGAGAGGTAGAAGTGATTAGGGGAGGTGATCGCAGTCCTCCTGTGCAGTGACCATTCACCCGAATTGCTGATGGTTCTGTTTTCCTCCGTAGACAATAAGCTGCAATTTCAGGCTTCTCTGACAGCAGATATTTCCACCAGCTTTGCAAGTCTTAGTGTTGTACCATTATCCATCACTGGAGTCTTCCTGTCACCATTCCTGCTCTGGGGCTCCTATGACATCCCAGTTTGCAAAGTAAAATTCTCTAGTGGTGGTCTTTGCTTGGCCCTGGTACAGCCTTTTGCCAGCTCTCCACTTTTGTTCATTAATACCCAGAACTCGTCTAACTTTTGTTCCTTCTGAACTGATCCCTCCTTACATTTCAAGATGGAGATACAAGGCAGTCAACACACCAGGACTATTTTACTTAAGAGCCAAGTCTAAGACCCCAGAGATCAACGAAGTGATCTTGTCACATTTCGCAATCCCACCACCTGCTCTCTTAAAGCTGTAGTGCACAGATTTGTGCAGAGCGAATGTAGCCTATGGACAAGAAGCAGTGGTGGATGGCTGTTCACACACTCTGGCAGAGTAGGAGGCATGAAGGCACAAGAGAGCATAGCTAGTAGAAGGTTTTCCCACTTAGCACTGCTTGTTTTCATCTGTCCTTGTGTCCGGTTCCAAACACCCCTTTTCCTCAGGTGGTGAGCAGGGCATATATATACATATACATATATATATATATAAAAAAACATACATTTTTTCTTCCTTATTGAAGGGCCATTTAAGGGAATGGACATGTCTGAGAAACCACTTGGAGCTTTTGGGCGTTATTTATGGCTACTACTATTATGACTGAATGGAATTTGAGTGGAAATGAGGTTGAGGAAGGGAAGATTCTTTATATATAAGAGGATGCAGAACAGTAATGATGTATGCAAACATAAACCTAAATGCTGCCTGCTGCATGAGCAGTGTGTGACTGAAACGGGAAGAAAGAACAAAAGCAGGGCTAGTGGGAACAGTGCCGGTGCAGAACTAGGGTGAGTGATAAGAGGCAAGGAAAAGGGGGTAGAAAAAGCAAGAAAATATTGTGATGCATGGAAGTAAACCAATCTACCCTTCCTAATTCTATGGCATGTTCCACTTTGAAGCCTTTTGTGCTGTAACAAATCAAAGACTATCGTACAGCCTGAGCAGCAGCAGCAGTTGCAAGCTAATAGGAAAGGGAAGAAGTAACACCATGCCAGTTAGGTCTGCATAATAATGACAGCAAGCCTTGCAGGATGGAGAGGTCTCCCTCATTTTAACAGAAGGTGGGGATAGTTAGCTCCCAGCTTTACTTATGAAGATTAATGCTGTTCCCTCTTAACTATTGTTTTATGGAAAGTTCAGGTCAAAAGACACAAACCAGCTCAACAAAGAGTGCTCTTCAGGGGGAGACAGAGAAGAGGTCATTGTGGTCCAGATTATTTCATACTCAAGACATTTTTTCTGAACCGGTGCTGAGAGCTCTCTGTTCAGGTTAAGGGAAGTTTGACAGTACTGCTGAGAGAAAGCTCCGTCTAGGCTGAGTTACCCATAAGTGCTGTATCCCGGCCCCAGGTTAGGGTACCACACCAGCTGCTCTTGCCTGAATGCTAAGACAAATCCCTGGTAATCACCATTTCTTCTGTGTACCCTGTTCTGTACTCGAAGGAAAGCTGAACAAGCAAGGAGTGAGTCAAGATCTGTTGTGACAATCCCCTGCTGTGAGTAGTCAAGGGATTGGGACTGTGAGAAAGAAGGCACAAGCCTGTTCCTTAGTTCAGACAAACTTCAGTATGAACAAATGCTGGTGAGGTCTCCTGTTCGTGTACAGGTCGACTTCTTGGACTTCCTTCAGGATGTTATTAAAAAGAATCAGATAAACAGACTTGCGTTCTGCCAGGTCTGAACCCATGACCAGCATGTTATAAGGAAATAACAGCCAGCGAGTAGCTAATGAAGAGGGAAACTCTGAAAAGTACTTGCCTAAATTCACAGTAAGACCCTGAGTGGGATTCCTCTAACTCATCTTGAATACTGGAGGTCATAGAAAGCATCTCTTTCCACTGCTATCTGCAGCTGAGTTTCCTACTCTTGTCGTTATGCGGGAACAAGATCTCTGTGAGGCACAATGAAAAAGCTGAAGTTTTAAAAATAAGTAAGATCAGGCAGTAAGCCACATACTTCCTTTGGCTTAGGATGAGACACATTGCCATTTTAGTTACGGCAAAGCAGCTTGAGATTTTTGAAATGCTTAAAATCATGTGCTTCCATAGACTTCAATATGTCCAAAAGAAAACAAACTGTTTGTTAATTTGGTGTCTATGAGTGTAATCAAAGGAGGAATTTTTTTTCAAATAATGGCAGGAAAAGCATAAGCTGTCCTAAACTTCCTGTGCCTGCTGCCTTTTTCTGCTTAAAGTGCTCTCTGCCTTCCCTTAAAATTTCAAAGCCTCGGAAATATTTTTTGCCTTTGCTCACATTTATAAGGCTAAGAGCATCCAGAGAAGGAGCAGGGCAGTTGATTTATATGGTCAGTCATTCATAGCGGAAGATGCAGCTCTGCATGTGTAGACAAACCATACTCTGACATTTGTTCACATAAATTATATGATGAATAATTATGAAAAATTATCTCATTTGGGAAAATTACAATCGGGTCATGTACATTATGGGGAAAAGAACTAAATTAATTATGTACAGTGTGTAACTGTCAAATACCAACAACATACGTAATGAAAGCCAACAGTATCTAAGGATGTGGCTAATTCCTATAAAGCCTGAATTTCTCTGGATGTTCCTCAGATTCCCAAACTACTGTAGTCCTGCTTATGAAGCTTGTAAAAATATGGGCCAGGATCTGAAGAAATCTTTTAATGAAGACTATTGTTTTGTAAAATCCAAACAGTAGTCTGACTATCAATGGAGGGACCATTGCAGGGGCTTGTGTTGGAGGGCTAAGCAAAACTCTTAGTGAAACTGCAGGCAATTGCTGAGTGCCCAGATTTGAAAATCAAACTTGTGACAAATAGGCTAACTATGAATCACTTATACAGATCAACATGTCCGAAGAGTAAATAATCTTTAAGAATTTTGGTCACAGTGTTGCATTATCAATCCCTCAAATTATAATAGTGGAACTGCTGATATTATTGGTCCACTCCAAAATTGCTTTTCTGTGAAAATTATATCAATTTTTAATGGTTTCTTGATTATTTGCATTGTAATTAAATTGTCTAAAACTCTTTTACAGTAAATTCTTTCCTAGAGGCATTAAAAACATGGCTACATCTGAATTGTGCTAGTTATTAAAATATGAATAGTAAAGACTGAAAACTTACTAGAAATAGCAGCATAAAAGCCCTTCTGCTTTTTTATTGGTTTATATCCTCAAAGAAATCTAAAAAAGGAAGCAAATGTATCAACTGTGAAAAGTGAGAGCCTCAACTTTCAGTTGAAGTAGCTGGTGTCTTTGCTTTAGGTGGGATTATTGTGACTGAATACAAATCATATTCCAGTTACAGCTTTGGGAGACGCTAATAGAAAAATAATTATTATTTTAAAATACCTGATCTTAAACTTGGAAGTAGGAATTTTTACTGTAACTCTGTTTTCAAAACCAATACTCTTATCACTCAATGTGCACGTACTTCACATTTAGTTTAATATGGAAAGCCCACATCTTGTACAAAATGGCAAATACTGATTAGAAAGAGTAAAAACCCATTTCAGTATGGACTGAGTGTTCACAACAGACTCACTGGGGACCTTTGATCTTACAGTCAACAACCATGTATTTCCGTCTGCTTAGTTTTTCTTATATGATAACATTAAAAGAATTGTTGCCATATGTCATTTGAATCCTTCGGGAACTTTGAAAGAAAATGAGAAGACTACTTAAGCAAGCTTTGTAAATGTATGTGTCTGTCCATATTTGTTAAAGTATACAGACAGTTTTTGTCTTATGACATTCTTAAATTTATTAAAAATAAATGAAATGTACTGAATTTTATCACAACTAAAATGTGAAGCTTAACTAGTTGACATTCATTTAGGTATTTTCTGACATGTACATGTCAGGAACTAAGCTCAAATATTTATATTAAAAGAATGAGAAAAAATTTCAGAAGCTTTAGGATGTCCAGTGGAAATACCTCTATTTCTACTTACAGACATATGTATATGCAAATATATGAGACTATGCAAGTGGGTTTTTTTCTTCATACAACCAATATAGATAACTGTGGCAATCAAGAAATTGATATTGCTTAAAATAGATAAGGTGATATAAAGTACTGTGCGTGATTTATTATGCAAATTTCCCAGTGCACAGCAATCTCACCCTGAATGTCTAGCTCATCTCTTTCCTAGCCTGTGGTATTAATATTGGCAAACTGCTCTAAACCATAGAGACTGCGATTTGCTTTTGTGTATGCACACATTACGTGAGTTTCTCATGTTATTTAAAACAAATTACATGCATGGTGGGTCACAGTTTGAGAGAGAACATCTTCTTTGCTCCTTACTTCTTCCTATCCTCTTCAAAAGGGCAGGGCCAAGTTCTGGTGGGCAGGAACAGATAGGAAAACTCAGCATTCAAGAGGAACAAGATACTGAACTGGGCTTTTAAAGCCAATTTCCTATAGATATGGTTTGTATAATTGCCAGTTTCTTGAATGAGAAACTTCAGGACCTTGAAGAGAAACAAATGTGGGCAAGGATGCCCTAGTCTAGTGTGAACAAAGGTTTTTTCACAATATTATTTATGTAAGTGTTAAGGTCCAGATCTAGAAGGATAAAGGACCTGCTTAACCACTTTACAGTGCATCAGCAGCATACAGCGAAAAGTGCTGCAGAAACAGCTCTGAAGTGAAGGTAACAAAATATTCAAAAGCGATTACCTCCATTTCTCTGAGAATTGCCTAGCCTTTAATCCAAACCCCCCCAACATGTGGCAGCCTGTCATTGCTGAGGCTGTTAGAAAATGTGTTACTGATTATGAGCATATATTGTCTCTGTGCAGAGTGCAGTCACTGAGTGTATGCAGTCTCTATTTCTCAAATTATTACTTTAATGGACCTACTGTTTCCACAGAAAGATTTGGTGATGTGGGGTATGCTATACTAAAGTATCTTCCATTTTTATCCCATACTTGAATCTTCATGTGGAGTGAATTCCCTCTCTTTGCTCCAGCTTTGAAGAAGGAGGTATCCTTTATTTGAAGCTGGATGAAATAATCATGGCCCCACATCATTCTTTACTTCAGGAAATCTCACTGGTGAGAGCTATGCTAAAGCCTGCCTTTAAGACAGCATTATCTGACTGAGATTTCATAACATATGCAAAGTCAGGGACTTATCCTTTTCCAGATCACCAACAATTAATATATTGTTTCCTTCTGGCAGAGCATTAGTCAGGATTAAGAAGGCTGAGAACCTTGTCTCCTTACGTCTCAATGTCTGAAGAATTTATAGTAGTTAAAAGCAATGGAATGAAAATAAAACATTTCCTTACATCCTTTTCTTAACATCGTCCTATTTGCAGAGCTCTCTGTCTACCAGTCAGCTACCTCTGTGACAACAGCAATCGAGGTCTTGTAATGATACGTCCTATCACATTCTCCTGGTCATCTAGAGTTCCAGCTGCTTAAAAATAACTACCTCAGGGTCATACCAGCTGAAATGAGGTATGCCCAAAATGGGAATCTCTGCAGCTATCTTTGTAAGAGTCCTTCTTCATCTATGCCTCTGTGACTGTCCATGTACATAGCCTCACATAGCAGCCACTCACTGGGAAACAACAAGCTGCTCTTATTTCTTGGTCTGCAGAATCTCTTCCTGTGCTCAGCTGACTTTGTATCAAATCTGGGAACATGCTTTTAGTGAACAGAACGTTTCATTTCATCTCTCTCCTGTATGTGATGAATCACAAAATAAAATGTACCTATCTGCTCAGTGACAGTCTGCTCTGCCATTGGGATTAAAGAGAGAAGGATGTCAGCTGTTGCTCACAGCTGATCAAGAATGGACTACATCCTTTCTTTAGTGGTCCTGGGAGTGGCACTCCAGAGAAGATTTCAAGACACATGACTTTGCCCCCTCCCCGTGTGTCTCTCACACTCAGAAGTACAAAGCCTCTTTGGTCTTCATGGTCTGAGACTGAAGTTAAGTTGTGAAGAGCTTGGGCTATTTGTTTGTGAAGGACGGGGATATTAGTTATGGTCATCTGGGAGAGAACTCTGAGCATCAGGCTCAAATTTGGCCCAAACAATCCTGATGATCAGAGGGCAGTAAGTAAATAAACTGATTTCCCTGGGCATTGTGACTCAGGTTTCCAGACTGATATTATAATACAGTTTGCCTGGATTAAAAACTGGGCACCTTCTGTGAGGTTGTTGGCCCGCTGATGCTCTTCAGGATTATGGAACTACCGTTTTGAGTTAGAGGCATCTATAAATTAGTTCTATAGTACTGCTATGTACATATCATATCAAGCCTATTTGTTTGGTTATTGTTAATTGGAGAAGGATGACATGGGAGTAGTCTACACATAGCTAATTAAAACCTTTCCAAAAGCAGGAATTTGGTGTTTTCAGGAAGCACTGATGGCCATGATTCAAGAGACTGCAGCATTATTTGTTTATCATACTATATGTGTGCAATCTCATTCTCCCAGGCTTCTATCAGTCATTACCAGAAATTCTATTTTGCTAACATAAATCTCTGTTTCTGTCTTCTTTGTTTGTTTGCTTGCTTGCTTTTCACCTTTTCTTTTTTTGTAACAGAGATTCACAACAGGAAAAGATGGGACATAGTGTATTATGGGAGAATTCAGGGTTGGTTTGTGCATCTTGTTTGTTGATAATTTGGGATCGGGATCAGGGTGTGGTGTTCATGTCCTTTTGTTTTTCATTTACTATGGAACAAGGCTCATTTCTCAGAATCACCTGAGCATTTTCTTATGGTATACTCAGGTAAGTCAACCCTGATGACATCAGTTGTTGGTAGCTATGTGAATAGAATGCTTTGGTTTTGAGGCTCTTCAGTCAACTTGCAAAACTGGCACTATCTGTTGCTTTTCTTCTAGTGCATTACAATTTGAGCTGTTTAGGTCCTTCACTTTAATTTAAAAGTCTTACTTTACAATCTTGTCAAAGTTTTATTTCATTAAATCTGTAGAATGAAGATGTTGTGGCTGTTTCCAGGAATACCTTTCTATTACACAGTTGCTCACAGTTGCAGAATTCAGCCCAGTACTGAAAACGCCTCCCGTCCACAGTTACAGGCATACGTCTGGATCTGAGACTCCTGATTAGGTGAAGGTCTTTTTTTCCTACCTGATTCTTCTTTGTCTTTCATCACTTGTCCCAGAAAATAAATAAATAAATAAATAGATAAATAGGCACAGGAAGATCAGCAGCAAAGATTTGTGCATAGCAAGAGAACAGTTGTACCTGAAGACCTTTTATTGACTAGTTTGTGTGGTAGCAGATAGGAGAAGAGCACGTACCTCTTTCCTTCACAGATCTATCAACCAACAGAGTCTTTGTATTAATCCAGATGGAAAGATGAGAAGAAAACTCCTGATGTTTTTTATCTCTTGTGTTACTGTCAAAGAGGCTTAGTGGAAATGTTTGAATGTAAACCTGGCAATAAGTCTGGGAATCAGACTTCTGGCTTCCACATTCGTTCATTCCTTTTGCTTCGATTTAGCACAGAAGTAACATAACTTGAACTGGCCTGCTCCAGTAAAGCATTCCATTTATGTGACTAAAATCCTTAATCTAAATCAGTTACATAACATGAGATTCCTTCACGTACTTTGTGAGTGTTGCTAAACCCCAGGTTTACATGCAGGAACTATGTCAGCAGAGGGTTTACCCAAGTGAGCTTCATGGACAAGGATCCTTCCTGCTGTCTGATAAGGTATCGTAAATATGGAGAAGCTCTAACAAAGCTGATCTGAGTTATAGTTGACTAAATCTGGTGTAAATGAAAGCAAAAATCAGTACTGCATCAACACAGGGTTTCTATCACAAAAAGCTGTGGTTTCTATCACAAAAAAAACTTTCTATCCCTCTCTCCTTTTTCTCTAGTGAGTCTTCTGTCATAGTGGGACTTTACCGCCTTAATTCCCTAGTAAAATCAACACAGACACCTTACTTTTTTAAGTTATTGTTTATTTCCTCTAGTGTGGGCCTGTGGTAGACTAAGTGCAGAACTCTCCAGGCTGTTCAGATCTAGTTTACTTTTACCTGTAAAATTATAAGATTGCTCCTTCAAGTGAGCAGATTGTCACTTGTTTCACTGCGAAGGCTGTAACCAAAGAATTAAAATGTGTACACCAGACTTTGTGGCAAATAAGACACACACACACACACAAAAAAAAGAATTTCATCTGTACTTGATCACAGATGTGACACTGGACTAAAAGTTATCCGTCATCTTTACTTGCAGTGACAGCAGCAGCTCCCACCTTCTACCCCCTCTGTTTAATATGCCACCAGCCATTTGAGTCACAAGGTCAATGAGAAGATGAGGGTATGTTCAGAAAGAGGGCAACCTAAAGCATGAAGCCTCAAAACCAAAGCATTCTATTCACATGGCTACCAACAACTGATGTCATCAGGGCTGACTTACATGACATCACTGTCACCTATAGCGCTCGTTTGTGTGCTGTAACATAACTAAGCCAGAAGAAAAAACATTATGCTATGTTTTCTATACCTTCTGTAAGGGCCTGGATGGTCATTTTTCCCATTCTCAGGGGGAAAGGAAGAAAAATCCTGGTCATAAAGGTTTCCCAAGCACTCCACCCATTATTTATTTCATGGCCACTTCTACCCCGGAAGTGTTCCCTTTCAAGTCATTCCCTGAGCACTTTCCTACCTTTTGAATAATTTTCTCCCTTACAAAAATGCTAACATAATGAACTTGTTAGTTATCTGAGCACCTTCAGATTGAGGATAACAGAATTTACTCTCACTAATTTGTCATATTGTTATAAGCCTAGTATTGATAGATACCATAATAGAGGACAAACCTTTAGGAGACTCATCAGCCTTTGACATAGCACATATCCCTTCATAAGGACACAGTTAAAGTGTTGGCTTTTCAGTTTTGTTCTATTTTCTAGCAAGTGTTTTAATCCTGTTTCACAATAGAAAATATGGAGGAAAGTAATTGATGAGGTCTCAAGTATAACTTTTTTTGTTTGATTTTTGACATTTCATAGGAGCCGTATACATCAAAGAAATAACGCTGGAGGGAGGTGTTTCCTTGGTTCCATTTCATTGCTACCATCATCCTTGGCAGTATTTCAGAAAGAATTTCTGAAGTACTCTTTGAAAAATGGCCTGATTATGATCCCGTGGAAACCGCTGACAAAATACTCACCAACTGCAACTGAAATCCATCCATTTCAAAATTTAAATGATGGCATGCTCATTTGGAGAAATGAAATAGAGGTAAAACTGAGAAGAAAAAGATTTTTCTGCTCTCATTGTTGTCTAGCCAAATCCATGAGAAAAGGGATTTTTTTCATATATTTGTGTCAGGAAAAAGAGAACATTAAGAGAACACTTTCCTTCAAGATATTTCCTTCATTTCATGCTCTCCTTAAGCTGGGATGGACAAGAAATAGCTCTTGAGCCTTGTAACTAGGTTAATTGCAGTTCTCATGCCTGGACCATGTTCCCCACTGTGTAAAGTGGGGCTTGCATATATTCACTCTCTCTAGGTTGTGCGGGGGCTTCTTTCTTTCCTCCTTAAACTTAATTCTACTTCTCGATAGGATGGGGGGAACATTGGGAAGCAATTATCATATTTTGCTTTTGAATTTCTGGCAAGTGTTTCCTCTTCCCTCAGTCCTTCAGGTTATGTTAAATGGGTCTTCAAGTTCTCAGCCAAATTAAGGTTCTGCTGTATATTCATATGGTATGGGAGACTGTTGGCTTGTGTATTAAACTGCCTGCAGACCTATGTAGTTAGTGTGTATAATAAAACTGCTTTTTGGGGGACCTACAAAGCTTCAACGATTTTCTGCAGTGATGCCATTTCAGAATGAATATGAAGAGAACCCTTCCCACAAGTTCTAAGCACCTCACAGCCTCTTTGACAGTAAATGTGAGTTAAAATATGCCAGATGTCACACTTTCAGGATCTTTGTTTTGGCCATTAGTTATTCCATTAAAATAGCTTCCTCTTTAAGAGGAAGCACAAATATTACTCTTTTTTTTTTTTTTTTAAATCAGGCAAGTGAAAATGTGTAATTCGACCATTAACTTCCCTCCATTCTTCACCTTTTTTTCTGTACCAAGTTTCATGCACAAACCTAAGGAGACACCGGACTCTGACCCAAGCTCATCACTTTGTAGGCAGTACTAACTTCGTCTAAGAGGGGACCTAAACACTTTGGCCAAAACACAGTGATGGTGTTGGAACGATCCTTTTCCTCCCCATTCATCTACAAATCACACTCATTGTAGCAGTTTCTGATCCACCACTAAACCAGGGAGTTACAATCTTTTCTTGCATTTTCAAGGATTTCTGCATGAAATGGTACAACATGAGCATTAACTCTTTTTCTTGACATTTAACTGGATACACTTTTGCACACTCAGGCCTTCATATTATTTGAAGGTCAAATTTAAATGGAAAAGGTAAATGTATATCAAAAAGACTGTAGTAAGTCAGAGTCTCCTCCTGAACCATTATATCTTTAAAATGCGTAATGTTCAAAGCCTTGCCAAGACCAAGTCTTCTTGAACACCTCTCTTCATGTGGCTGATGGGAAGGAGCTGCTATATTGAGTTCTGTGACTGTGAACCAATTACGAGACTTTAATAGTCAAATATGCACTCAGGATAAAAAAAAATGTGCTTCTGAACGTCAGTAGAAAATGTGTGTATAATTTCATCTATCTGTCTCTTAATTAGGCACCTATAAATAAGGTGGCTGTTGCAAGGTACTTTATAATCAGATTACTTAAACACCAGCCTTTTCTTAAATTAGCATTTACAATTATGTGAGATAGTTACAGATTGTTAACAGATTGTTAATTGCTACCGTTTATTATTATTATTATTATTATTATTATTATTATTATTTAAGGAACAGGCAATATGCCCCATTGCAATTTTGCATGCATGCCTGGGGAAAAAAGTAGATGACATAAATCGCATGCATAATCTCAGGAGACAATCATTTTAAATCTTAATTGGCTGCCTTTTAAATATCATTTAAGGTCTCGTTTTCTCTGCCTCTCTCTCTCTAGTTAAGAAGGTGTTGTGTCAAAGTCTATTACCTTGCTGGACGTCTCGCCTCTAAGTTTTTTTAAAAAAATAGAACCATCAGCAGAGGTTTGAGAGGTCGATAAAGCTTTTAGATTTGGAGATGTTTTCAGGGAGCCCATTTCCTGCGGCTAAGAGTTGTTAATGGAGCTTAAGGAATTATCTTATGACTCGGGCTGGGAGAGCCGTATATTTCTTCGCTCCTGTTCCCTTGTCGAGGCTGAATATGCTGCTGTCAAACTCGCTTAATGAAAAGTAACGCGTCGCTGATTACAGTTTTATTTGGGCTCTATGTAAAAAGCACTGTTAATTTAGCATCCCCTCCTTTGTGTGTTTGAATTTGCCATGGCTGAATGATTTAGAGTCTCTCAGTTTCAAGACGTTTCTCTACGATTTTTTTCCCCTCCTCTCTTTCTTTCTCAGTCTGCTTTATATTTCTTCTTTGTACAGCCATGCGAGCTGCACGGCTTTCCCCTTCAGCCCCATAGCCTCCTCTGAAGCAGCTGAACCTCATCTTTGACTTGTGCTATTGAATCAAATAGCAAAATCAATTTCTCACACTCTTTTGTTCATACTTAAAAAACAAAACAAACACACACACACACACAAAAAAAAAAAACCCAAAACACAGAAACACAACAACAACAACAAATAATTTAAAAAGCAACACAAAAACAACTAAACAACTAAACACAACTGTTTTGAAAGACCACTGTTTTTGACGACTGATCTAGAGATCAGAGAGTTCGTGTACCAAAACAAGAAACTATTTTCCCTCCCTCATCATTTATATAGTCTCATCTCAGGATGGGAAATGTGTTGCTGTGTGTCAGGACATACAGACACAAGCATACCTATCAGCTCTAATGCCCGGCCAGCGGTCAGGGGGAATCTGGGCTTGTTATATAACACGACATAAACTTCTTGGAATTTGTTTCAGAACGACAGAGACACGAAAACGAAGGGATAACGGCTCGGGCCGCTTGTCTTTTGGCCTTTGATATTTCAATGCGCCTGTGTTTTGGCCACAGCGTTATCACCTTCATCTGACGTCCTGGGAGGGGGAGGAGTTGCCTCCCAAACGACGAGCTGACCAGCTCACATCACTGACCGAGCCGATGCCGGTCAGCAATGATTGATAACCGCGTGCCGTGTGACCTCTCACACGCCCGCCCAGGACGGCTCGGGGGTGTCCGGCGCCGCGCAGAAGTCAGGGCATGTCTAGGGCTGAGGGAGATTCTTGGGTGCTCAGAAAAAGAGACCTTTCCTCGCGTAAACTCATGCATTCGCCTGTCGCTGCGTGGGGAGCAAATTGAGTCCCCTCCTACACCACAGAGCCTCTGTCGCACGGCAGCCGCATCCCACCGGGAGGCCCAGGGTCACCCCACCCGGTCCCTGTACACACACAGCGAGGCTTCCACTCCCTCACAAACCTCCCGGCTTCACAATTACCACCGCAGCAGGCAGAGGGTCCTTCGCCCCCACGCCGCTTGCCTTTTGCCATAGTTTGAGGGCAGCCTGAACGCCTAAACGCTCGCCTTTCCTCCCTTCCCTCTTGCTCTCCTCCTTCACCCTCACCTCCGGAGTTTGGTTGGAAAATAATTTGCTTTGTCTAAAGGGTTTCAGAGGCAAAGCTCTCCGGCCGCCCCGGTTGCATTAAAATTCCTGCCGGCCCAGCCTTTCGCTGAGATCGCGGCTCCCCGGAGACTCCACTTTCGCTATTACTGTCAAGTACCCTTGACTCTTTATTTTTGCCCTTTTATCTATTACAACTAATTCGAGTTCTTTTGCCCTTTTCAGTTTAAGACGTGGGCTTTCTGTAAAGCCTCCCCCTGCCACCGAGCTCTCCGGGTGTAGAGCCTTTAGAAATTGAGGGGTTTACTGTCAAAATGAAAATTTCACTTCAAATTATCTTGGCTGATGCACGTTTTCCAGGCCGGGGGCTCCTGTCTGAGCCTTTTGACAGCCAGATCAGCAGAGGGGTTCAGTGATCTCGATAATATCATCCAAGAGAGCGAAAGTCAATACAATGACAGGGAATATGACTGGATACAATCCAATTATGGCTGCTCGCAGAGAGGGGAAGGGCTTGATCTGATTTCCGCACCCGGATTCCTTTATTCAGTCCTTGCACTAACAGGTCTCACTAGAAACTTTGCGGGCTGGGTGCTGTCTCGGTTGCGTTTATCCTTGCCTTTTTATACTTATATACAAATCTTACATATTGCTCATTGAATTCTCTTTTATTTAAGGGGCGGAGAGTAGGGGAGAGCTGGCAGGAAGCCGCAGAAGTGGGATGGGCAAGGAAGCTGGGAGGCAAGAAAGGCTCTTCTGCTCGTCCTGTGTCAGCTCGGTCCTTCGGGATCTTTCGGTTTTCCCCCGCAGCGCTGGGCGCAGCAGCTCACGGGGGTTTAGGCCGGTCTGGGTAAGCTGGGGTCTGTCATTGCCTCGCAGTTTCTTTTCCAGCAGTTCTCCCTCTCTCCTGGTCTGGGGATCAGTAAAGTTTGTCCCCGTTCCCGGGGAGGAAAGGAAATCTTTTAAACGCCTGTTACCTAAGTGGTTAATTGGCTGCGAGTGCTCCTGAATCACACGTTGCGAGCGCTCTTTCTCTCTCTCTCTTCTTGTTGGCTGCACTCTATTTAATGTCAAAACGGTAAAGCATCTGTCCTGAAGTGCTGAAATATTAATGGAGGATCAGCGATTCTCCATACCGGCAGAGGAGCTGGAAAGCTAAAACGGTTCTTTAAAAGATCACATTTTCCATGTGAATCAATTGTTCCGCGCACGGCGGCGGCGATGCCGCGGCCGAGCCCCGGCCCTTTGAGGCCGACCCCCGCCCGCCCGCACCTCGGAGGGGGGACGGGGGATGGGGATTCTCCCGCCTCGCCTCAGCGGACAGACGGTGCCCCCGCTGCCGCCCCAAGCCCCCGCCGGCCCGGGGCGGCTGCCGGGGCTCAGCGCTGAGCTGCGCGGGCACGGTAAAGAGCCAGGCATCTCTCCCGCGGGTCCATCCTCCCGCGGCCCCGCTCCGCCGAGCCCCTTCTCCCCTCTCCCGGCAGCCTGTTGACAGTCCGTGGAACTACCGGGACTGGCTCCGAGGGGGGAATTTTTGAAAACTGAAAAGTGTTTGCTGCGCAACGCAAAAACGCCACCACTTGTGTTACCTCTGAAACAGACAATTTATTGGAGTGAACATACCTTTTAACATATTCTCTTTTTTTTTTTTTTTTTTCCTTTTCTTTTTTTGTCAGGATAAATTTGTGCAGTAGGTGTAAACAGTATAAGTGCCGTTTGTGAATTATATGCTAACAAGGAAATCAGGAGGAAAAACTCTTGAAAAGTCTTTATAACTGATGTCGGCATGCCTTAAATTAAATTTGAATTAAAATTTCCTGTTTGTAAACTTTCTGATGTAAACTTTTTATGTAGGTCTACGCTATAGTACGTGCTTTTGGGACATGGAATTAAATAACTTTCATGACATTGATCCCTCAAAGTTGCAGCCAGGATAAATTCTTCCGAACAGCAATGAGCAAAGTCTGTCCGTTGAGCTGAGAAAACTGAACTTTAAATCCTCGTTTCTGTTATTGGTTTAAAAAAAAAAAAAAAAAAAGAAAGAAAAAAAGAAAAGTTTTATATTTAAATTTAAACTCTCACAAGTCTCTTTTCAGTGTAGCTGACTCTTCAAGCGTTATAAAGTCCTTCGCCCCTCGGTGGGCCCGTTAGGAACAAAACATTTTGCTTCCTGATTTGGGAAATGCCAGAAACTCTTTGTTTGAGTCATGGTGGGCCAAGTTTGAGAGCTGCCCCTTGAGCACGTTGGCGCCGTTCCCCACCGCGCGTCCCAAGGCGCCCGTTTCCAGAATGCCCCCTTTGGTGGTAGCCCAGGAAACTGTCGTGTTGCTCAGGGCTTGGTTCAAAGTACTGTGCCTGAACAGGGGGTCGTGAAACACCCCGTCCACCCAGTTCCTGAGGTTGGTGACCGGCGAATCTTGGTGCCTGTCGATGACACTGACCGGGGTAGAGACGGCGGTGGCGGCAGAGCCTCCCGGCCGCTTCAGCATGCAGGAGGGGTATTCGGCCTGGTTGAGGGACGTGGCGGTATGCGCCAGGGACCAAATCCTGGGCTTTGCCTCCAGCAACTGCTGCCCCTGCTGGAAGCACATTTTAGACTCGCAGCCGCGCTGCCGAGCGCCGAGCAGGTCGGGGCCGCACTCCTCCGCCGCCGTCTTCAGGCAGCTCCGCGCCCGCTCCGCCGCCGCCTCCTCCTCCTCTTCCTCCTCCTCCTCCCCGGCGGCGGTGGGCGGCGGCATCTTGGCGGAGGGCTCAGTAGCCCGCGGCGGGTGGCTGCCGCCCGGGTGCGGGACCGGGAGCGGGTGCGGGACCGGGAAGGGTCGCCTCAGCTCGCACTCCGAGCTTTCCGACTCGGCGGCGTCCAAGTCCTCCAGGTCGCTGAGCTCCAGATCTTTCTCCTCCTTGCCCGTGGGCTCTGCGGGGTGGGGGGAAGGGACAGCAAAAACAAGACACACGGTCACTTGGCAGCACCGCGCTGCCCCGCGGCCGCCCCCACGAGCGAGGCCCGCGGCCGCCCCCCGTGAGCAAGGCCCGCCCAGGGGGCGAGCTGGCGGCCGAGTCCCCGCGGCCGAACCGCTAAGTGCCTGTTTCTAGCAGGGTACCCTCTGCTTTCCCGCTCTTCATCGCTTCTTCCTGCGAACCGTCCTCCTCCTCCTCCTCTTCCTCGTAGGGCCGCTTCTCGTCCGAGCACTTGTTCCGCGGGGGCCAGGTCATCTTGTTCTCCTTCTTGAGCCGCCGCCGGGCGTTGGCGAACCAGGTGGAGACCTGGGTGAGGGTCATCTTGGTGATGATGGCCAGCATGATCTTCTCGCCCTTGGTGGGGTAGGGGTTCTTGCGGTGCTCCTGCAGCCAGGCCTTCAGCGTGCTGGTGGTCTCCCGGGTGGCATTTTTCCTCCGCGTCCCACCATCCATCGTGCCGTACCTGTGGGCACAGGGGAGCACCCGCGGTGTGTCACGGCACCCTCTCCCTCGCTGATTCGACCAATACAGCATCCTGGGGCCCCAGCACCCTGCACTTGCCTGTGGCACCCCACTTTCCCCCCATCCCCATACACACACCAGGGAAGTGGCTGGACCAGAGAGGGGGAAGATGGACGAGGACAGCTCAGCTTTAAGAGGGCGACCTGCCTCGAGAATCCAGGCCGAGGAAGAAAGCATGGAGGAAGGGTTCAGCTAGCAGCAGCACTGGGCAATGCAAATCCCCGCTGTGCCGTGGCGGTGGTGGCAGAAAGAGGGAAGATAGTGCCTGCCTTTATTCGCGGTAAAGTCAATGTCAACATTTCAGGTACCAGGGAAATCCTAGCAGCTTGCAAACGCACTGAAATGTCACTTCCCTGTTGTTTGATCAGTCCTCCGCAAACAGAATACATCTGGGTGACCCCAGGGTGTAACTGTTAATAGAAATATATTTCCTCTTAACCCTTTTATTAGTAATCTCTTCTACCCTTTTGTTCCTGAAATTGTAGAAACCTAACGCAGATGACACTGGGCTGCGACTGAATATTTAATGCACATCCTCCAGGAAAGGTCACCGGCGCCCAATGGGCCTCAGAGCTTGAAGCCGTGTGTAAGTGGTTTTGCGCTGGTTTTAAACTAACAAACATAGCGGAGATGCCCGGGCGCCTAAGCCCGACTCCGCGCAAGAAAAGATAATTACTGCCGCGTGGAGAGGGGCCGGCCCCCCCGCCGCCCGTCAAGGGGGCAGAGGACCCTGCGTCTGTGTGCCTGCAGGAGGGGGACGTTTCGGCGGGGAAGGGGCGGTGGCATCGCTGTGGCCGGGAGGGACATGCTGGGGAGGCGAGAAGGCAGGTCCACGCCTCAGCCCCGCAGCGGGGCGGCGGGGAAGGGGTGGGGAGAGGTGGGAGTGGGCAGCGAGCGGGGCCGGAGGGGGGTGGTGGTGGTGGTGGTGGTGTGTGCGCTTACCTGTCGTACTGGTACTGGCTGAGGGTGTGATCGTAGGGGTAGTAAGCAGCTGCCGGGGCGATGCCCGCATGCGCAGACCCGCTCCCGTCCTTCGCCTCCAAACTGTTCTGCAAGAGACACCGCGCTACCGCCCTCAGCCCCCACCGCCCCCCGCCGCGGGGAGAGCTCAGGCTCCGGCCCCGCCGCCCGGCTTCTCCGGGT
>WTSP01014681.1:61048-86706 GCA_025331215.1 Actenoides lindsayi | reverse complement strand
AAAAAAAAAAAAAAAAAAAAGGTCTAGAAATTAATTTATAAAATGTATTTTTAAAATCTTTAGCTCTAATTTTGCTGTCAGATCATCATAATAGGAAGGACAGTGCCTGCATCTGAGAACACTAGGGCAAATAAAACAAAGGGGAAAAACTGAGAGCACAAATCTGCCACTAAATGATCAGGAAGAAGAAATAAGAGAAGACCTGGTTCTCTTTATCACCATACAAATCTTGCTGTTATGGTAGTCTCAGGTCAACTGGGACACTAGAGACCCCACAGCAGCTTTAGGAATAGAGCCACCAGCAAATTAAATTATTGCAAAAGGAGGAATTCACATGATTAATGCAGACACACAGAGTGTGGGTGTCTGCACCTGCACTGGTCCCATTAGTCTCATTTCACAGCATTTGTAGACTCCAAGGGTTCACTTCATTTCATCACAGATATCCAAAAAAGGTCAGATGAATCACAGCATAGAAATATCTCTCTCCAGTGACACACACACACAAAAAAAAGGAGTTTTGGTGACCAGTTAAGGTGAAGAAGTACTCCAGATGGACAGACAGAAGACAGCTGTCTCAGCCTTTCATCTTCAAGCACCCAAACTAAACTGTTCAGTATCAACAGTTTAAACTTCAGATAGAAGTCCAATTTTAGATGCTTTTTACAGTGCTTTCTATCTTCCTTATAAAAATGAACATGCTGTGTTTGTGGTCTGTAAAATATCTCATTAAACTCCAAGGATAGTGATTTCTTATTCAGGAGTAATTAAGTGAGTTTATACTGTGGGAAAGTTACAGATAGGCATTTAGTATTTCTGCAGGGGGAACAAAAATAACAACAAGGAACCACTTTCAGTCTCTAATCAGGATGGACGTTAGGACAGACTAAAAAAAATCTCACACTGCAATGTCATTTATTCAAACTTTGCTTATCACAGGTGATCTGCTGCTAAGTACTAACTAAAATGAAATTGCTTACCACTATTATTTATTTCTTAGTGGTCCTGTGTCAAAACTACCACCAAACTGCTGGTGATAGTACTTTCTAACCTTCACATGCTACTGTTCTCTTCTGCCCACAAATTGAAAAGTCATGGAATAGGCAGTAGCTGCAACTTGCACTATGCTGTGCTGGCTTCAGAAGGTGTGTCTCTAAGTAACAGTATATGTTAAATCTGTACATTATATCTCTAGATCACACAAAGGATCATAGTGACAAGTGACAGAACAAGAGGAAATGGTCTAAAAGCAGGGAAGATTCAAGATAGATATTAGGAAGCATTTCTTTATAAAAAGGGTTGTCAGGTACTGGAATGGTCTGCCCAGGGTGGTGGTGGAGTTACCATCCCTGGAAGTGTTTAAGAGCCAGTTAGATGTTGTGCTTAGGGACATGGCTTAGTGGCTTTTGATAGGGCTAGGAATAAGGTTGGATTTGACAATCTTGAAGGTCTCTTCCAGCCGAAACTATTCTATGATTCTATGATTCTATGATTCTGTATTTTGCATCTGGGAAAATTGGGAAAATCCCATCTGATATAACAAGGTAACAAGGTCAACTGCACAGTGCCTATGCAGTAATTCTGCAGTAACATTGATACTTTGGCCATTCTGTGTATTGGCAAACAAAGACTGAATAGATTTTTTATTCAAAAACGGACTGTTTGGGAAATCTGAACACATTGCTTCCTAGTCTCGTATACAGGCTCGATCCCTGTTATACAGTTGATCCAAAACTATGTAATAAATCACTTGGTCTTCCTAGGTGCTAAATAGCATTAAAAAAAACACCCATAAAAACAACAGCAACAACAACAAAACACACCAAAAAACCCAAAACACATACACACACACACAAAAAAACCCTACACAAAAAAACAAAAAAACCCCCCAACCCTCAGTAACTGTGCCAGATAACATGCCTGTCCTGAGCAACTTTTGTATGCAGTATGTTATACTTCATTATCAGAAGTTTACTAGTTCCTTTTAAGCTCATACCTTTTTCAGATTTAACACTGGGAAAAAGAATTAGAAGGGGAAAAATAAAACTGAACTTCCTGGCCTGTCAGAACCTTTGGTTGGTAGTCAAAAACAAGTAGAAAGGAGAAGTGTAGAAAGATGCTCCTTGTGTTGTTCCATTACCAAAATATAATTAATTGAGTTGTGAACTGAAGATGAGTTTTCTGTCTGAACTATTTAATTATACTTGGACTTATATACTCACAGAGCACAATTTCATAAAGACTTTTTAAGAACAATAACAACAAAATCTTTAGTATAGTATGAACAATCTATCAACTAATGGCTTGCTGCTGTGCCTAAGTGGGAACATTGTGCTCAAGCACTATATGTGTCTTACAATTTACCGGGCACATTGTGTAATTACCACCAATTTCAGAAAAGTTCTAGTTAGCCATTTAATCAATTTTCTTAGACTTGCTTTTTAATCAGTGAAGCACTTCTGTCCCCCTACTCTACTGTGTTTCAGAAAAAAAAAGTACCTGCTTGGGAGATCTGGGAATTACTCATGTAGTCCCAGGGTACATTCGAAGAATGGAAGAAGGAGAGATCAGCCAAAACTAATTCCTTCACTTGAAACAAAGACAACAACCTTGTCTGAAATGAACAAATGCAACAATGAATGAAGTCCTCCAGTCCTGCAGTAATATGCTTTCTCTCTCAAAATTATTCACTCTGAGAAGAAGAAATGCATACTTTAGTTTGCTAAATCAATCCTATTTTTTTAGTGAAATTTGGTGAAACATTAGATCTTGAATTCACACAGCTTTACTGTTGGGATTGCCTGTTGCTTTTAATTTGACAATTTTGTTGCCTTGGGCTCCTTTCAGAGGACAAAGTAAATCTCAACAATGCTGACTCACCTTATATCATTATAAAACTTAGCTCTAGATTTGTCAAGCCCTTTGGGTGTTTTTTGAGGCTCTCTGTTTAAGGAGGAGGTGCAAACAGCCTCAGCTCTGAGCCCTGGCTGACTCTGGGACTCATCAAAGACACCTTCCAGACACACAGAAAAAATTGACCTCTGAAGCAGAAGGCCATAGAGTCACCATAAATATCTCCATTTGCCACTATTGTTTCTGCTCCCTGCTTCCTCTTCCTTTGCCTGTCAGCTCTTGATCTCCTTCACCTTCCCATTTCTGCTTCACCTGTATCCCAAGAAGTCAGGTCTGCCTGGTAATGAAGATCCAAGCAATGAAGCGTCTATCGTATTTATTCTATAGCCTACCTCGTAGTCCTAGACCACTCTGAGATGCAGTGAATGATTACACAGGAAGAGGGGTCATTTCAAGTAAGTTTCTTTGGAGCCATGGATACTCCTGAACCAATCTGGGGCGATTGCCATAAAGAATCACTAACCTGTTGTTATAGAATAAGTAATGTGAGAGTCAGGAGAAGGTCATACTAATCCTCTCTCTTTTAGTAAACTATCTTTAAAGTGTCTGGTCAATGTCACATCTCACCTGCTCACCTAAAAAGCCATTTGCATTTCTCCTCTATTTGCTTATGATGTTCAGTAAATCTGCAAGATGATGCTGTCTCTATCACACAGCTTTAGCAATTACCCTATACCCCCACTGCCTCCCCAGACAATCATTCTGTTTAAGAAAAGTCTTCATTATTTCTACTGTAAAGTAGTTTACATTTAGAGAAGAATTATGTTATCTTAACTATTTGAATACTTCATTGCTTTCCTTTAAATGCAAACAATCAGGCACTGGCTACTGAGCTAAGACAGTTTCAACAGGATATTTAGCCAAAGAAAACACACATCTGCAATAACAAAATATTTTTCTTCCATTCCTGATCACTGCAATTTCCTTTCAGATTTTTCAATATGTTGTTGTATTTGTGTTCCAGCATTTTATAACACTGTCAAAGTTGCAAAGTGCTTGTATTTAAAATTATCTCTGCTGGCAGATGCACCTGAAACAGATGAAAACTGTTCCTCAAAAGAACTAAATAACCTGGTCTTTACCCTTTATTTACAAAAGGGAATTGACTTCCTCCAGCCTTTTCTGGCAAAAAGGTTATTTTATCCTTTACTTTCACAGGCTGTATTTGTATGAAGCTAAAGTAGTCCCTTAGGACAAAGAGAAGCAGTGGTTCCTGCCTGTCTAAATCTGGTCACTGAACAGAAATATCAGTCCATGAAGCTGATGTAGTTTAGAAATTTGACCTATACTAACAACAAAAGGTTGGATTTAATTACAACTAGACCAAGTTTAGCAGTTGGACTGGGGAGTAAAATTTCATTGCTATTTATAAAAAACCTCAAAGCATGATGTTCAATGTATCATGCATCTGCCAGATAGCAAATGGTCTGCACTCTGCAACAGTCATGGAAGTTTTCATCTTTGTTCCCCTGCAGAAAATTGCAGATAAACAGGTGGTACAGAGGTGGCCTTTTTTGAGGTCAGAAAGAGATCTGGGAACAGGGAGAGATCATTTGTGAGGGACTGAGACTATATTCACAAGCTTCACAATTTGAGGAAATGACCATAGTCAAAAACAGGAAGAAGAAAACCTTTAAAAGCTCCAAGGATTGATGTTCATAACAAGTCTTTTGATTCTTTGGTTTGTAAATGGAATTCATTTTTAGAAATTAAAAATTTCAAAATAGTGATGGTATTTGAAATGGAGAAACAACATTAAAACAAACACTGTATTTTTTTCAGTTAAATCAAATATTTTCTATTGCCCTGAAATCTGTTTTCAAAGGAAATACATATTACTTGACAAGAAAGAGTGCATTTTGGTTTACCTAAAAAGAATATATAGTGTTTTTTGTAAATAAACACACATAAATTTATATATATAAATGTATAATTTATTTATTTATATTTGGATATCAAGACAAATAGTCTCTTGTTTCTAGGCTGTGAGTTAATGCAAATGTCATGAGCATATGAGATGAGACAAAAGACCTGGGAATCTGGTTTTATTGTGTCAGCTTTGGGAAAGCATGAGTTATGTTCTGAATGATACCCACTTCTAACCTCCGGATATACAGAAATCTACAGAGCCAACTTGTTGAACCCATCACAACAATACTTCCATTTATCCCTTTGATGGGGAATTGTCACTGAAATAGATGCTTTGACTAAATAGTTACGTACAGCTGGTAACTAATGCATGGTTGTCTGTAGAAGCTTGAACAAGGTTTAATGGAACTTTATTGCTTTTCATAGAGCTCTATTGTTTTCAGCTCTATTGTCCTATATTATCTACTAAGACCATTTTAAATGCTTTTGACACCCTTATTAAAGGAAAGACACATCTGCTGGGATTTGAGATGGAAGTATTCCTCCTCTCCTGAATTGCTGGATGTGGGGTTGTTGTTGCTTTTCCCATTTTGGGGTCCAGCCATGCGTGGGGCTGAACACATAATCCCAATATACACATTGGATAAGAATACAGGTGCTCATTCAGATCATCACAAACAAGGAACTGCATCTTTACACCTTCAGAAAGAAACAGCAAAATGTCAAATGGACTTCGGTAGCATACTGCACCACTTTTATGTTTCTCCATGCTGGTTTTTCCTCTATCCACCTTTTCTCTGCCTTTGTCTCTTCACAGATAAACAACCCGCAGATATTTGTTTCTCCCTGTTGTCCCCAGTTTTGCAAAATCTGAACCCAAATTTATATTTCTGATATGATTAATGTAATCTTAGTCCTATCTGCTTGTACTGCTGATGCTATGTGAGCATCATGCATAGCCCTTGCAAGACTCTGCTCCCCAAAAGGCCCTCATTACCCCGTCCACGTCTTTGGGGTTTGTCCACCTCTCACCTAACTCTTTTTTAATCAACCATTAAATCCACCCATCCCTACAAGGTTTGACCAAATTCTCATACTGTAGTTCGTTATGTACTGAGGTTTCTAGTACCATGTCAAGTGTTTATTCTCACTCATACTTAGATCAGCGTCTAGTCACCTGCCTACCATACCTTAACAATTTCTTGTCCCTAAGATTTTATTGCCCATCTCTAAGGTTTGATCTAAAGCCTACCAACATCAATAGCTACCTTCAGTGGGCCTTGGATCAAATCTTTAATGCTACTGCCTAAATTTGAAAAATAAATGGGAAACTTTAATATTAAAAAAGCAGAATGAGCAATTTTTTGCCACCATCTGGGGAAAAATAACTTTCTCTGATCAGTAGAAGTAACCTTCCACCTGAGGCAACTCTAGTAATTGGGAATCAGATACCAAGTCCATCTGCTTAATGTGTTGATTCTTTTGTTTGACCATCTGTCACACAGGTAGAGGTGGATTAAAAGTATGATCTTTACAATAGAATTGATTCCCTTTGGGTTGAATTCCCTGGCTAACTATAATATCATTATTTTTACAATGCCTGTACTTGAAATTCAGACTAGAAAATACTGATTTAACACTATATAAGTTATCTAAGTTACACTTGGTTTTAGTTCCTAATCAGAAAACAGTGGAAAATGTTTTTATGACATTCCATACTTCTCAATATCATTGGAAGAATTTCACTGATTTCTGAGGCAACACAGATGATATCAAGATATCAGGAGTTCTTCAGAAATGAGAACTAATGGAATTAATGTTTCATGTTGACAGGGGATGATTCCATTTTAGTTCACTTTACTGTAAGGGTTCTATGCAATTAACTCATTAATTCAGACATAAGGATACTACCTAATTAGGTACATATAGTAGTCCCAGAAAGTCTTAAGAAAAAATGTTTGCATGCAGGAGTCCCATTTTATAAGCTACTATTCATTCAAAATCAGTTAAATTATTTTTCTTTGTTGGGAAGAAAAGTGATGCCAGAATCAGGATTTGGTTGAGATCAGAATCTATTTCTAGTTTCCACATGAAAAATTGGAAAAGACAACACAATGGGTGAACACTGACATATTGATTTTACTTCTTAATCTCTTGGCATTGATGACATTACACAGCCCTACACTTTCTAAGTGCAGTCCCCTTTCCCCTTTTGCCCTCTAAAATGGGTAAAGTAGTCTTTAATACATTAACAACGAAGAGAAGCACTACATCATTAAAAGCAAAGTTATTTAGTCTCTTTTGTGAAATGTTATGCTCTGACATTTCTGACAATTCCCTCTTTAAACAAAGTTTGAAAATGCATTTCTTTCCTTGAGTATGTATCAAGTTCCACAGATTTGTAATGACTGGAATCTTGCCATAAAAAATAAAAGCCTATAAGATAATTAGGAAGTACACAAGCTAAAAATAAACATTAGAGCTTTAAATGGACTTTAATTAAATTATTGTAATCTGATTATGTATGTTCAATGTAACTTTCCTGGAGGTAATTTTTCATTGATGCGTCTGTCAATCGCAAAAAAAAAAATAATAGAAAAAAGGCAATATATTTTGTTTATTATCAATGACTAAGTGTTGCAGAGAAAAAAAATCCCTTACTGAAAAAAATATTAATAATACCCACAAAAAGAAAAAACCTTTGGAGAAAAGTCATTCCCAGGCTGTTGGTGAAATTCAACTTTAATCAACCAGTGAAAAAGATGTCGTAAGTTCTGGAGTCCTGCTATTCAGTAATGAAACATGGGTATCTTGATTACAGAGGAAGGGTTATGATGAGTCCAAGAAAATACAGACAGGGAGAGATCAAAGTTGAGACTGAGAGCTGTACAGCTTGTCCAGACTGGTATAAATCAATCTCAGTTAGCTTGTATTTCTAAGTCTAGACAAAGCCTCTGTGGAAGAGAGTAGGGGGTGAAAGAAATGCTCAGCTAGATGACCTCAAACAAGGATAGTAGCTTTCCTGTGAACTGGAGCAACACTGAGCAATTCACTCATGCATGAGCTGATCAGAGAAGAAAAACTAAAGATGAAAGTTCTGATAAATAAACAGTGAGTGGCATGTTGGAAGTTTGAATATTAATTAATACTTCAGTGTAAATATTGAACATTTACAATAGTCTAAATTAGCCTGACTTCAACCAGGAAAAGAAGAAGGGTTATTTTTCTCCTGCCATGTATAGGAATATACAGGAATATCAGGTATGCCAATGAATTATAGGAGATGGTGTAAATCAAGAGAAGTCCAAATGAACTCTTATAGACAATCTGGAATTTTAATTTATAATGAAAAATGTTTAGGAAATAAACTCAGCACAGTATTTGCCAACTCAAACACAGCCCACATAGAGCTTTTGCTGAGTGGGCACTGAATAGCTGCTCAGATGTGTTTGAATGATAAATCACTTGACATCAGTGCTCAAAAGCTTAGCATGGTCCGGTAGAGTTATCACAGTATTTATTTCTTGCTGCTTTTGGTACCATTTCATGTTGAGCATGTAATGATTACATCAAAGAGCATCATCCCATTTGTCCATGGCTGTTAAACTTCTGTTGATCCCAGAGAAGTCCCATGACTTTAAACTGCATTTTGTAGAAGGTGAGTGTGTGCCTTCACAATGAATCCTTAAGTTCACTTGATAGTAAGTAATTCTCCTCCAGCCTTCATAAGCCTTTCTGAGCAGGAAAAAAAACCAAACAATAAATCCATTATTAGATGACATAAGAAGCACATATGTCTTCATACCTCTAGTAGGTCTGAGAATGGCCCAGTAGACTGGTATGCCCCTCCAATTACATCCATCTCCTCTGAGCTGTGTGTTCTCTCTGCCCTGCTCACATCTCCCTCTCTCTTCTTCATAGTCACTCCCTTTCTGGGTTTCCCCCTAGATAAACCAAATTGTCCAAAATTGGATACATCCTGGTGCCTTCCTCACTTTATAGTCTTGCCTGGAAGTGTTTCAGAGCTGGTTTGATGTTGTGCTCAGGGACATGGTTTAGTGGCTTTTCATAGGGCTAGCAATAAGGTTGGACTTGATGATCTTGAAGGACTCTTCCAGCTGAAACTATTCTATGATTCTATGATCTTCTGGTTTCCTCCGTTTCCCAAATGCACACATACATTCACATGCTTTGTATTTGCTGAGAGTTGTATCAGTACTGTAGTCTGTTCTACCTTTGCTGAAATTTCAGTGTTGAAAATCAGACTTCTTCTCCCCTTTCATCTATCTCATATTCAGTCTATTCCCACCCAAATAAGAATGATCCAGGCCCACCAATATTTTTTTTGATCCTGAAGGCACATGACAACAACCCAGACAGCCTCTAGCAGCTTTCACACAGCAGTCTTCATCTCCAGACACACAACCAGAGTTCCTAAGTTATTTAGAGGCAAGTTATCCAACTCATTGCACTCTTAAACACTCAAAAAAAATCTATAAAATGGATGAGGTTTGTCATATATATGATGGGGCAATGAGCTATCAAGTTTTATCAGTGCATCTTTACAGAGAACTGTGTAACTTGAGGCTTTACTATCCCCAGGTATACCGTTGTCCCAAATATGTACTACTGAAAACCTTATGCTGGACAACACCAAGCTTTCCTATAACTCCCTCTAGCAATAGGCATAATGGCTTACTTCTTCAGGTCCTGTAAAACTACACTCGCTCATTTAATTCTATGAAGCATCTCAACTGCCTGAAACCAACACTTAAAACATGAGTGTACGTTTTTTAATGCATACAAAAAAACCTCCTGCATATTAATTCAGTACCCCGAGGGGTCCCTTCTAGACCAATGTTCCTAAACAGAATTCATTATTTGCAAAATATCTCACAGATCTGCACAGATGAACTGTTCTGATTCACAGTTTAAGATTAATGGCTATGATTATTGTTTTAACTGCGTATGTGTGTACTAAAAAACTTGCACACCTTCTCATTCCAATAAAGAAAAATGACAAAAGTAGTAGGCATGCAAATGAAGGGGTTTTTTTTCAAATCACCCATCTTTCCCTTTCAATAAAATAACATTGGAATTTTTAAGAAAAGGAAAGATTGCCATTTTAATGTAACTCCTAAACTACTTTAAAAAAAAACCAAAACAAAACAACAAGCCCACACCACTTTTGTCAATACTCTTAATAATCCTATCCTTGTTCTCAGATGAAATAATAAAAGCTTCTAATTTTTTTCACAATGTTAATTTTGTAATCAAAATTCTGCTCTGAAAAATTATCACAGAGATGCTGCCATGTTTGTGAAATGTAGGCCTCATTGTCTTAAGATAAAGGAGATTCCTATTAATGCCACAGATTGCTCTTCTTTTGAGATACATTTTGTAGTCCATTTAGTCCATTTCCATAGCATGAAAAGAACAGAGAATTGTAATTAAGTGCAGTAGCGTATACAACACTATAATCATAATTGCTAGAATTATATTCACAATTTTCCTCACATGTTTTGCAGATGCGTTCTCTTTTATCCACATGCCATGTAGTTCATGTTCCCATTTTGTAGAAGTTGCCATCAATTTGTTGCCACATGTTTTATGTGTCACCATGGTTTTTTTCTCGTCCTTTGTGGAGGAGAACAAGGGTCTGATTCAGTAGAAATGTCCTGCAGATTCCTTTGTTTCTCCAGTTCTCCAGGCCCCAAGTGGTACCTTTCACTCTGCATCTGGTTTGTCATTTGATCAGCCATGTACTGGATTATCCGCTTGAAAAGAAACTGCATCAATTGCTTTCTCAGCCTATCAGCCTGAAAGTGCAGAAAGTACGAAGTACTTCTCCCCAGGAATGAACTGTGAAATGTATTTGAGATCTGAGTTTTATTAATTACAAGTGGCATTTGTAAGCCTCCTGCTGAAGCTTACCATAGTGCTCTAAGTAGCGTCATTTCTGCCAATTTATAATGTAAAATGAAAGGTCTGCATCCAGCTTTAGTATTAGTTACAGAGTCCTAGGTGGGACTTTATTATTCAAAATTCTTAATATCTCAGAATCAGTTTTTTAATTCCCTTGCTAAAACAAGTCTATGGCAAGTTAGAAATTACATCATACTCTGGAATATGGTCTTGGTTGTTGCTACTGGCTGCTTACCTTCTTGAGGAGGAGAAATAGCAGACTTCAACATCTGTGAAATGACGGATGACATCATTCATCAGAGTGAAGTATCAGATGGCATTAATATCTTACACTGACACTAGACCTGGATTAAAAGTCTAGCTCTATCATGTTTAAAGGGCTAGTAGTTTTTACCAAATAAACAAGAGATTTTGTTAGGTCACAGGGAATGGAGAGACCATGATACAGAGACCTTCCTGTACTGCTTCTCTTTTCCCTTCTTCCCACCCAGTATGCAAAGTATTCTGGATATTTTCAGAAGTTTTTATTTTTCTCAAGGTTTGTTTGTTGGGTTTAATTGGGGTTTTTTAATATTTTCCGAATGTCCCTGACAAGAAATGTGACACTGCCAGGATATCCTCTTGTATCCAGAATAAAATCCTCAAAAATATCAGTGGCTATTATTTTGAGGCTTCTTTAATGAATCAGGATTATCAGATCCAGAGCACTTGAAACATCTTTCAGAAAAAAATGAGACAAGTGTTATCAGTGACTGACATGTCCCCCAGTCCCTGTAAGGCTCATATAATCCCATTGTCTTAACATCTTCTTCCTATCATCTCAAAGTCCTCTGCAACAAAGAAATCAAAGGTTACATGTGCACCTTTTAATGGACACATGCCAGTCTTACTTTCCCTTCCCCAAGGTATCATTTGTACAAAGTTAGTTAGAAATTTAAAGCTTTGCATGCTTTCTTGCTCTGTTTTTCATTTAAACTTTTGACTGCCAGGCAGTTCCTTAGGTACACCTTTTATTCTCTTAAGAAATAATTTGTCAAAATCAAAGCAAAATCAAGGTTTCATAGTGCTATTTTATCCTCCAGGAATGCATTCATGTTCCTTGTTTATATTATTTATCATAGTTAAATGCATAAAATATTAACATTGAAATAGGATCCTTGAGGGATAGTGAGTTGAAAGAGGAGTTTGGGATAGAGAGAAAGCATCCAAGAATAGAGACTTGATTTACTTAGTTACTATAACAGCTGAAACACAGCAAATATTTTACAAGGAGATACAGTGTTTTTACATAGAAGTCAGCAGAGTCCCTAAAAGAAGATCAGAAGAACTGGTGTTCCCCAGAGCTGTGTGCTTCAAACACACGTCAGAAACAGAGCATATGTTTAGGTTCACTGGAAAAAATCCTGGTGGGATCATGAAGTCTGAGAGTTGCTCCTCCTGCTCACTGGGAGTCCAGTCATGAACTGTGCCTCAGCATCTCTTAAGATTTCATCATGTGAAGTGCAACCTGTGTTGAGATACACACTTTGAAATTATCAGAAGTAATTTGCAAACGTATAAAGAGTGGAGTAGGATGCTTGAGGCAGGATAGTGATATTTCTGTGATATTTCTTATTTTCCATTATCTTCAGTCTCAGCTTTTTAGTCTTCAGTCTTCAGTCTTAACCCTCGTATCTGTCCTCTAAAGCAGAAAAACATTTTCATGCTCATTTTACAAATAAGAATAATTAAGGCATAAAATGAAACCTGTTTCCTGCCTAAAGCCTCAAGAAATCATAACAAAGGCTGGCTTGAAATTTCTTACTCCCAGTCTTATAGACAGGTCACCTCACATCCCTCCTTAACAGGGTATAAACAACACAGTGTTTTTGCACTGCTAGTCCCATCCTTGTTCTCCATTCTCAGCATTTACCACAATGGAAATCATGATAAAATATTCATTATAGCAGCTTGGAAGTGACCCTGTTTAAAATACATTTACTTCTGTGTCTGCATGGGCTATAGAGATGAAACAGGAATTTATGTGTGGGAGTTTTCTGCATCACAATGCTGCTCCTTTAAAGGTTGAAGGTAAACTTTCCTGAAATTACCCAGGTATTTTGTGTTCTACTGCACACTTGTGTCTAATTTGCTCTTTACAGTCACCGGCTGAATAGAAATAGGTTTCAAATGGAAAGGGAAAGGAAGGAGAATTAGTTGAAAGAATTTGGAAAACTGAGTATAGTGAGTACACAAAGTACTCAGAGAAAAAAAAAAAGACCTTTTCCAGAGGAAAAAAACACCAACTTATAGTGGGGTATTTTTATGTCTTAGAGTTTAATTCCCTTAAAAACAGGAGTTATCCATACAGAACTTTCTCTTAGAAAGCCTATTTCCCAGGAAAATACTTGTGTCTCTGCAGTTTTTTGGGTCTTGTTTTTGTTTTGTTTTGTTTTGTTTTAATCCCAGAATCTGATCTTAGCTAATCATTAGATACATTAAATAAAAAGATGTTTCTGTTGTATTTTGTACTCCATCAAAACAAAGAGAAAATTGGCTGCATTTTTCTCTGTGAAAATTCACTAAGCTATTTTTTGTTCCAAGGTACAGAATTGCAAGCTAGATAATTTCATAATATCCATTTAATTTATGAATGCTGAGAAATTTCAAACCTAAACCCATAAAACTTTGGGTTTGCTTCATTGAAGTGACCTGTATTTTGACATCACATCAAGCGAAAAAATCCACTTTTACTGGCAGTTTATGGAGATGCTGTCTAATGGAAAGAGGTCTGACCTGGACTTCAGAAGATCTGTATTCATTTTCCCCTTCAGCTACAGACTTGGTGTGATTTCATCTAACAAATACACCAAAAGAGAGCACAAAGGTAGAAATATACAAAGTTCATAGAATCAAACCATAATTTGCAAGTAATACATAGACAATTCCCAATAGACTGGCAAAATACATATTTAAATACAAAATAGCTACTCCAAGGGTATTTAAGACTTACAATCACCCCTAGTCTCCAATAGAAGGCTATCATTTCATTTTCACTCTCAGACTCCATCTGCGATTAGAAAAAAATATCATCTTGTATTACTTGAAGCTGTGATTCACACAACTGTCAGGAACTTAACTTTCTTCTGATATTTCTGAAGACTTCTGTGGTTTGGGAGTGCTCCCCAGGAGAGGCTGAGCTCTTCGAAGCCTATCTGAATATCACTCATTATTTGGCTACATAGTGAGCAAGACCATCCTGAGATGCCTAATAATTCTTACTGATGCCAAACCTTTGGGCACCCTTTCTTGGGTATTAGTATGCAAGTAAATAGCAAGACATGATCAAAACACATGCTTGAAAGTGACATGTAACTTAAAACAAGAAATTTAAAAGTTATATGATTCTTTGAAGATCTAAGCACCTTCCTCGGGTGTCTCGCCACCATTCTCTGGTGATATAGCTCATCCTTCATTGAATGATGAAGGCAAATCTGAACGTGATGATTCAGTGATGTTTTAGGGAAACCTAAGCAACATCTGAGTTAAGTGCGGAGAAAATTAGTGTTGGAAAGAGTAATTATATAGAGACAATGCATGGGCTTAAAGTGGTAACCATATAAGCACCTTGCTGATGCTGTCATACTGCTTTCAGTTCTGGAATCAGCCTGAGGAGTTCTTCATCATGCCCATAACACACAGCAACTGTGCTCTGAATTTCCACAGCCCTTGAGTTGTAAACTAGATAGTCTTCTAAGGATATATCCCTCTTTTTCTAGACTGGTATGATCCATGCTCTGCAATCAAAGTGAAAAACTTTTCCTCTCTCTCTACTGATAGCTAAGCTGGAAGGAAGAGGAATCTATTTGATTCAAAAACAAACTGTAAAGAGGACAGTTTATGGAATTCAAGTTAAAAGAAATAGCATTAGCCCTGGAAAAAGGAGACTGAGAGTATAGTTTGAGAGTGGGTACAGGGAGATAAGGGAGCCTGGGACTTTGTGTGCATTGCAGAGGTGTGGGACTCAGAAGGGCATAACAACACTGTGGGACCAGGAGTTGGTGAGTTAATAGGGGTAAGATAACAAGAGGGAATAAGATGGACTGGGAGAAAAAAAGTTGTTTGGATGGGATTAGGACTAATGAGAAGTGTGAAAGCAAATTTGGAGTTATTGAGGAGGAAAAATGAAGATTCAAAATATATTGAAATTAAGAAAGGAAGAAAGTGGAAGGCTGTGAATAGCAGACAGGAAAGAGGGTTTCTGGGCTAGGAGTCTGGAGGCAGAACTAGGAAAGACTGGAACAAGATCCTTGCATTGGTAGACTCATGATAGATAGGGGAAAATGAACAGTTCAGGAAGGCTTAATATTATTTGTTATCCAGCCAGCCCACTCATACTAGTGGTGTTGTCTGGGGAATTAGTGCTTGGTACTATCATCCCATGCTGAGAGTCTACACACCCATCAGTAGCTGGGTTACTAGCATGTCGCTCCTTCCTCCTCACATTCTGCAAAGACTCTACCAGTGGGAACTCATACAAGCTACATTTGCAGCACAGAACCTCATGGGGCTTGCAAAATGTGTGTCAATCACCCCTTAAGAGAAGCTTCTCTGTTATTGTGGTTATCCATATTTTAGCAATAGGAGTCTGAAATGTAACTTAAGTTTCAAATCCTACCAATGAACCATGTAAGTTTGAATATTATACAAAGGATGAGATTTTGGTTTTTATTAATTTCATTCTTTAAAACCTAATAAACTGTATGTGAAAGTCCTCCCTTAAAACAATTATGATAAAATTACAAAAATCAGGCATACACTAGTTAAATGCACAAGAAACTTTAAATTACCTTACTCTTTCCTGACCCTCCACCCTGCACTGGAATACAACTGGGGTTCATTAATATTTTTAAAGAAGATAGAATGACTGAAAATCCCATATGGAAATGAGCAGAAAATGTTGGCTAGACAGTGTTCAGGAAAAAAAAAACAAAACCAAAGCAAACAAACCAACAAACCACCACAATAAAAAGCCACACATTGCATAAGAAAGATGAAATAACATACTGTATCATTGCATTTCTGGATCAAGTGAGACCAAGGTATTCAGAAAAATACTATATGATCACATAATTAAAGACCTGTATATATATGTTTATTTATGGGGATAAAAGCAACTAAAATCCTCTGGAGACCTTGACCTTCTGTTTGTTGATATTATTCTTTCAGTGGAGCTTGGAAAGCAGAGGAGTGATAGCTATCTCTGCATATGATTGTGTGTGTATGTGTAGTACAAGTAGTTACTAAATTCAGCATTAATAGATGGTGCTTAAAACTTTGTAGTTTATTTGCTGTGTTATTCAGGATATATAACCTACTTCAGCAAACTGCAAATGGTTCCCGTGGCAGTCCTTTATATCATCTTCTGTATGGGGAGACAGATGCAACAGCTTGATCTTGTAGTAAAAAAGCACCTCCACGACCACTTAAATGTTACAAACCTCACCAGGCAAACTGAGGAATGTCTCCCTTTGGTATTTCAGTGAAATGACATCATAATTCATTAAAAAAAAAAATAATATGTATTTCCAATTTCTAGATCCACTTCATTTTCATAATCTAAGATAATTAGTTTTGCAGGTGTAAAGGCACCAAATAGTGAAGAACTTTGTTCTCCTTGTACAATGCAATAACCTAAGAATACCACTGAAGGACGTTAATCTACAAAGTAATAATAACTAAAAAAAGACACTATATACTTCTTTTGTCAATGTTGTCTTTACTATAGATTTATAAGAATGCATACATTTTAAAAATGCAAAGAATATCTTCCTATGCAATACAAAAACCTCTACCAAGGAAATGTTCTACTTTCTAATATTTCTTCCCATGAGGTCAAAATGAGAAAATAGAGCATCCGAGATAGGTGTTTCTTGTAACACTTAATCTTACAGTACAAAGGCACTCAGCTTCTGGAGGGTAAGGCTCTCTACAGAATAGATCTGCCACATGAGCAAATGAAATACAGGGTTGGTCTTTTTTCAAAAGGTATTTCTGATTAATGTTGACAGATCACCGTGGTGCTGATGATCAATTAGCTAATGTTTGTACAGGACTTTGGAGATGTAAAACTCTTTAAGTAGTGAGCGTTGCTATTATTACAAGTACACTTCAAGATCCTTAGGTAACTGTTGGGAGTATAGTAGACATGATCTTAATCTATTAATAGCCCTTTATGAGTGCAGTTGTTCACAAACTGCCAAAACATCGCTATTGTAGTATAATTCTTTTTTTCTCTCTTCCCCCCCCCCCCCCGATAGCATGGGTGTCATGAATGTTAATTGCAAGGAAGCAAAATTGCTCCTGTCATCTTCTTCCCATTTTTGTACATAGAGTGTATGAAAGAGTCTGTCTCCTTAAAATGACAAGAGAAAATCACATCCCCCTAAGACTCCAATCATCTGCATAAGGTCTGTAATTTGGGATCTGAGTGCCAGATAATTAGTAGCTGAGGTAGAATCACACTGCTTTGTGAGTCCCATGGCCCAATTAGTAAATCAGATTGTAAAAGGTTACTAGAATGGGCCTTCAATCTTACCAGCATTTTACTGTTATTGCATCTAGTAGACAGAGCATTCTGTATCAAGGACAGGAGGAAGGAAAAATTTAGTGTCATAGCAGATAATCTGCTGATGTAAATTGGTACATCTCCTAATTTAAATCTGCTGGGAACTTGGCTCCTGGCCTTATAGATGCTGTACGTAGTGTCTGCAATTTGTCACAAGTAGCCAATAAGGGTAAGTGAAAAACTACCCAGTGAGGAAATGTGTGTCTACCAGTGAAAGACAAAACATAATAGCCAAAAATCACAGAAGCAACCAGCTTGCGAAGCAAAAGAAGTCAATGTAAACTCAATTAAGGTCAGGGAAGAAAGAAGAAGAAAATAATCAGGGCAATAAAAATGTATTTTTGAGACACTCTCTTCCCACTTCACATGCAGAAATGCAAAACCACAGACATACAACCCCAAATATCTACCAGTGTTGGTAATTTCTGAGAGAGTTTGTCAAAAGGGTGTATCCAGAGTGAAGGTGGAGCTGTATGTAAAGGTCATCACATGTATTATTTAAAGATCCCTCTGTCCAACCTTCCCTGAGAAAATCCTACATCTGAAATGAGGCCAACAGGAACTGGAAGGACTTGCTTCCAGCAAGCACTGAGGGGAGGGAAAGTGACTGTCAGTGGTATCCAGGGTGTCACCCAGGATCAAGAGTGGGAGCAGTGTGGGTCATGAGAGGGGCACCTCATCAGCACTGCATATGTTGTCACTTCTAGATGTGCGAAAGGTCTGAGGGTGAAAAACAGGGTGGCAGTGGTGGTCCAGCAGCCTTTACCCAGTGCATTGATGCATGATCCTGGGCAACTGCTTCACCTCTGTACCCTGCTTGCTCCTCTGCTAAACGGAAGTGGCAACTCTGCAAAAAATGCTGTGTGAATATGAAGTGTTAGTAATACTAATTCTGTTTGCAGGAATATTTGTTCGTCTTAGTATTACAGAAGTTGGCTATTAGTCTCCAGCTCTCATTTATTTTTGTCCAATGTTGTCCACACAATCACAAATTCTCATCATGAGAGTAATTGCAGCCTCTATCACTGTTTTTTTGTTTGATAATATATTTCATGTTCAGGAGGGCCTATTAAAATTATCTAGCCTGACCTCCCACACAGTGCAAGCATTATATTCTCAGTGGGCCATTCTTACAACAAATCTCACAGTAGAGCTATTAAAAATAACAGCATATGTTCATGGGCCAGGATGCCACTGTATGAGACACATAACAGGGGATCATCTATTCCCTGAAAAATTTATAATTTAACTGGGTCTTGCAGTAGGGTGAGAGGGAAGAAATGTGTCTGTCCTTAAGGTTATTAAGAGAATCGGTGGAAAGCACAGAGAACAAATCTTCTAGCTCCCAGTGTAGTGTTTTATCCCCACAGCTGTCCATTTTTTCGATAAATAAAATTTAAAAAAAAAAGTCTTTTTTTTATGGTAATTCTCTGTCACTTCTTTTTTCAATCAGCATATATTTTTTAGGATAACATTCAATTTATTTACTGAGAAAGTAGTAAGACTTCAAGTCCTCTTACCAGTAGGTGAGGTCCTTAAGAAATTCTACACTGGTGTCACAGGATTTCTGCCTGTGCCATGAACTGATCTTTTCTGATACTACACATCATTCATCACTGTCATTGCCAGCAAAGCAGCCTTATGAAGATGGAAACCTACCATGTTAATTTTCAGTGCTCTGCTCTCAACAGTACTGTGTTTTGGATGTAGAATGAGAATAATGTTGATTACACACTGATGTTTTAGTTGTTGCTAAGCAGTGTTTACACTAAGTTAAGGACTTTTCAGCTTCTCATGCTACCCTGACAGTGAGTAGACTGTGGGTGCACAAGAAACTTGGAGGGGACACAGACAGGACAGATGATCTAAAGTGTCAAAAGTTATATTCCATACTGTATGATGTCATGCTTGATATGTAAATTAGGGAGAAAGCTGCTGGGGGGGCCACTGCTTGGGAACTGTCTCAGCATCAGTTGAGGGTGGTAAGCAATTACATTGTGCATAGCTTGTTTTGTATATTCTAATTTTATTATTTTTATTATTTTCCTTTCCTTTTCTGTCCTAATAAACTGTCTTTATCTCAACTCACAAATTTTACCTTCTTTTTTTTTTCCCCAATTTTTTTTCCCTATGCCACTGCAGGGGAGGGATGGCTGTGTGGTGTTTAGCTACCTGCCGGGTTAAACCATGACAACCTGCTACCCAGGGCATTAGCCTCTCTACTCCCATTAGCTCCCACTGTGTTGAGTCAAGAATCAAGTGCATAAAGGATGTCAGGCATTGTACACTCACGGTAATCAGATTTGCTGGTCACTTAGCCCCAGCTGCACTTAAAAATGTGTGTTTAGAATAAAAATATTGAAGAGTAGCAAAGCTGAAATACTTGACAGCAGGAGGGTTCTTTTAGGCCACATAAAATATACTTTAGATGCCAACGTACAAGGAGAATCATACCAGATTGCTAATATGGAGTTGGAATTTAAGTAGGCTTTTACCAGAGCAGATGTTGGTATTGTCACAGCAATTTGACTTTCCATCTAGGATTTCTTGTGTATGTGGCGTTATTTATATGATTGTTTTCACTGTCCCGAGGCCACAGTCTTTATCAAGCTTCCATTGAGCTGAGTGCCGGATGAGTACAAATAGACAGTCCCTGCCCTCTTGAGCTTCCAGTCTGCAGAATAATGTCATTACTCCTCGGCTCAGTGTCACAGTTCAAGGAGAAGCACCCTGGCTGGAGGGGAAATAGCTGAAACTGCAGGAGTTGGTCCATCTTTCCCCTTTCATGGAGGAACATAACACATAATAACAGCTGGCTCTTTTCTTTTCACCCCATGCTCCCTGCTGTCAAACTCTGCTCGCTGCCATGGCATCTGACAAGCAAACCTTTCTTTCAGCCTCACCTTGTATGTTTTTTTACAGGAGCGCATTATTAGCAACATAAATTATGGTCTGAGGTCAGTGTTATCAAGCACATGGGATTAAAATTGCGTACTACACACGTTATAATTGGAGCTGTAAGAAAAGTGAAGGTCTTAATCTCTTCCAACTTGCATGGCAACTCTGCTTGTCAGCCATTTATTAGCTGTGAAGTTGCCATTAAAGTTTTGCATTGCCCAAGATCATACAGAAATTTCAAAGTTCAAATGACAGTACTGATATACTGTCTAGCAAAAGGAGATAATTTTTTTCCCATGTTTCAATTAATCTTTTGTATGACTATACTCACACCTTATGAACCAGAGACTCAACACATCAGTAGAGCAAGACAAAGTGCCCATGGGACACGAGGAACATTCTTGAATCTCTTTTTTAGGAGTGACACCGCTGATGGTCATAGGTCACTCTACTTTCTAAGTTCCTCAGCTTACCATCCCTGGGCATTAGAGGGCCAAGAAAATATGACAAACTAGACCAAGCCCCTCAAAATTATTGTTAGAAAATTTAATTCTAATGTTTCCTCTTTTTTCTTATATTTTCTTCATAATCTGGAGAAGAATAGCAAGTGGTGAGGGTCTGAACCCCGGCAGCAGAGGTAGAAATTTCTATATAATTTACATTTTTACATTAATTTACACATACACAGATTGGAGTAGATCACAAAAAGGCAATAATCTTCTCTCTGGACTAACCCATGGGCTCTAGCAGCTCTACAGGGTGTATGATCTCAGTGTCTCTTGTTAGATTATTTCTGCTAAATACTTTTCAGCATTCAGCTCTCACTTAGACCCTTGCACTGCTTGTCTCTTAGCTTGCACCTGAAGAACCAGTCCTGAATTACATCATTTTTCCCCAGACCTATGTTTGATGCTGGCACAAACAGGCTAGTTGCAAAGGCAGAGGATCAGTATGACACAAAAGTATAGGTACCTATCTATTGAAGTTCGAATGTTGAGCAGATAGCTATCTGCAGCTCTGTTAGTCTTCTGCTGTTCTTCAGCAAATTTAGGGATTTTTTTTTTTTTTTCAGAACATCAGGTCAATTTTCTGTATCAGAAATATGTTGCACATCAACAGTAATATGGAATACCAGACCAGTTGGTTACAGCTAGAGTCCTTTAGCTTAGCATAATGAAAAAGGCATACCTAGTAGGACAGAGGGCCCCCAAGGCTATGCAAAAACATTCATAAACATTAGCCCTAGATAAGAACAGCAGAGAAATTCCAGACAAACATTCTGGCTATGATCAGACCACACACGTATTTTCTGATAGTACAAGAGACTATTTCTGAGAAACTATGATTGCAAGATTACAGCTGGATTTTGCTGACAGCATCTTTGGCTTTCTTTCTTTCTTCTACAACCATTGCTAAATATGAACAAAAAATTTGCTCCATTGTCCATAATTTGAGGCATATAAAATAGTAATATAACAGACTAAGTGAAAAAAAGATGCTATAGGTGTTGGAGGGCTTTTTTCCAGTAGCATTCTCTTCATATATGAGGACCCTCCTGCTCTGTCTACAAATTATTCATTTGTTTTCCCCTATGTTTCTCAACGTTTATACCAAAATATTCCATCTGTCCTGTCAACAACCCAAGGCCCTAAGTCATTGGCAGTCCATGCAGGTAGGACTTCTACAGGCAGGTCAGTGACAACTGAGGACTGACAACTGCATGACAGTTCCTCCTGTGGTCCAAGCCATCCCAGGAACTGTTCAAACACATCCACTGAGATCTGTGACTCACTAATGAGTCACAATGTGATCTCACTGCTAGTTTTAATACTTTCAGAGGACTTAGCTGCTGAAGCATATTTTGTAATTACAAACCTTAGTCAAACGCAGGTTTCTGCTGGCTCACATTCCACTGTAAGAGACTACTCTGCTATCATGATAGACAACTCTGGGGCAGGCAGAGGTTTCCCCCACAGACATAAGACTGGGACCAACTTTCACTTCTCAGTCATTAGAGTTTTGCTACTGAAAGCAATGCAAAAAAATATATCGATGGTCCTTTCTTCGCCTTACAGTGCTGCATGACCACTTGAACGCACCATCTTTCTTGTCTGAAGTTCCTGGCAAAGCACACAACCTTGTGTTATGTGAAATGTAGGCTTTGTTTGCTGGGTGTGGGCTACTTGAGTAAGACTTTGCCCTTGTATAACCCCTGTGAGTGTAACTCAGTGCGGCTTGTGCTTTGTTCCAGCATAGGAATGGGTTTAGTACATTGGATACAGTATAAGTCTTATAACCAGTCCTTAATGTGCCGTGACTTCAATTTTCTTCTCAGGGAACATATGAGGTCTACACACATTCAGTGGTTGTCAGAGGCAAAACACAGCTATTTTCTCTTCCTCTGCTAGCTTGCTGATCATTTCTATTCCCACACTGCTGGGGTATCCCACAGTAATCACTGTAAAGGAGTAGTGAAGTCTGTAAGCCACAGTTTTTTATCCACAGATAGTTGAGTGACTGAAGATACGTACAAGTGGAAACACCAGTCAAAATCTGTATCAGCCAGTGCAAGCCTGCCTGTTCCAGTGTTTTGGGGCTTTTTTTGTGTTCTTTCTTTTTGATGGAGACTTATATGAATACCTCAACACTTTTAATACAGGTTTCTGGGCAGTGCTAAACAAAGGAAAGTTCTATTAATATGCAATTATCTTCACTGAAAAAAAAAATTCAAGAGTTGAAATGTTCTCTTTTGTAAGATCTTTAGACAATTTACCTTTGTGGCAATGTAATAAAATGAATAGACAATATCTTTGAGAAAGCTGAGTTTGACTTTAGGGAAGAATTAAACAATCTAAAAATTTCTCTTTGAAATGTCTTTTTTGTTGAGCAGTTGAAGCTGCCATAATTAAGCACTGTTTTGTTCTCACACAGGTTTGTTTACATTCTAGAAAATGCAATGGAACAATTAAAATTTAATAATATGGTAAATAAGATCTGAATAATTTATTTAAAGCAAATAAAATGAATGTTGATAATCACATTTTCTGAGATAGAAGAAAAAAATTACTTCCAAGACTGTATAGAAATTTTGTTCTTTTGTATGGAACAAACATGTTTATATTGGATCCATCATTGAGGAAGAAAATACAAGTATTTCTTTTTAGACACAGAAATACATTTAATCATGAACTCATTTGAAATTAGATAAACTTGAATAATACAGAAATTATGAAATAGCAAATGCTGATTTTGAAATATCATATGTCAACTTTTCCTATAAGTAATTTTACATATATGTACTCCCTTGTGTAGTTACTCATTTCTTTATACTTCTGCAATGGAAATAGTAGGGAGCCTAATTATTTTGCTATTAACAGTAATGGGATCTGTACCATTAGCTTCAATAGTGCATGACCAAGACTATTATTATCATTATTTGTTACAAAGACATCTAGAAGCTCTAAATAAATAAATCAGAATCACATTGCACCTACATATAAAGGTTTAGAAGTGAACAACGTGCTTTGTTATACGTAGTCTACTACTTCTGCTGAAAGCCTTTTTTCCAAGTGCATGTATGTAGCTTTTTCTCTGGAAAAGGTTTAAAAGGCTTAAATAAGTCAAATGATGCATCTTCCATTCACTTCATGAAGTATTTTCTATCTCATAATAACTTACTTACACAGTCAGTAAAAAAAGCCTTGTGTATTTTCCTTCAAGTTTATTGTTTTTAAACACAGAGGAATATTTCGGTATGATTTGCAGCTCAGATAAGTACAGATGACACCAAGCTGGGTTGGAGTGTTGATTTGCTTGAGGTTTGGGAGGCTCTACAGAGGGACTTGGACAGACTGGATTGGTGGGCTGAGGTCAATTGTAGGAGCTTCAACAAGGCCAAATGTCAGGTCCTGCACTTGGGCCACAACAACCCCAGGCGATACTGTAGGTTTGGGGAAGAGCAGCTGGAAAGCTGCCCAATGGAAAAGGACCTGGGAGTGCTGGTTGACAAGTGGATGAATATGAGCCAGCAGTGTGCCCTGGTGGCCAAGAAGGCCAAGAGCATCCTGGCTTATATTAGAAATAGTGTGGCAAGCATGACCAGGGAGGTGACTAGACTTCTGTACTAGGCACTGGTGAGGCCACACGGGTCCAGAGAAGAGCAACTAGGCTGGTGAAGGGCCTGGAGAACAAGTCTTATGAGTAGCAGCTGAGGGAACTGGGACTATTTAGTCTGAAGAAAAGGAGGCTGAGGGGAGACCTTATCAGTCTCCACAACTGCCTGAAAGGATGCTGTAGAGAGGTAGGTGCTGGTTTCGTCTCACAAGTAAACTGGTCATAGAACGAGAGGGAGAGGATTCAAGATGCACCAGAGGAGGTTTAGACTAAGCATTAGGAAAAAAATTTTTACTGAAACGGTTGTCAGGCATCAGAACAGGCTGCCCAGGGAGGTGGTTGAGTCCCCATCCCTGGATATATTTAAAAGCCATATAGATGTGGTGCTTGGGGTGGACTTGTTAGAGTATGGTTAATGGTTGGACTCTAAGATCTTAAATGTCTCTTCTAACCTAAATGATTCTATGATTCTACACTCAGAAAACTTACTCATGGATAGCTTCTTAGCTCTTTAAGTTCTGAGTTCAGGTGATTATGGGCCAAAAATATAAAATAAAAATTGTTCAGCCAATTTTTAATACAAAATATTAACAGCAGAGTACCTCAGTGAAAAACAATAGTAGCAGTCCTCCAGAACTTTACCTACTCTTGCCTTCAACATCCAAAAGAGCAGTGGATGTTTAAAGCATTTTTAAAGCATAGCCATGAATTTGAGAGGTTGCCTAGTCCAACAGAGAACAATTATTGCTGCAACTCTATGGAATGCAACAGTAACAACTATTAAACCCATAAAATGCAGAGTCATATGTGGACTATCTGAAGTTTAATGTTTCCTGCAACCTATGAAGAATGCAGTGGATTGTATAACCAGGTCCTGTGTCACAGACGAACTGAACTAAAAAGCAGGTTTCAAACAGCACAGCAGAACTCCAAGAAGCTACAAAAGAAAATTAATTATTTATTTTATTTAATGGAAGGGCTCAATCTGCCTTCCATACAACCTGAATGTTGTATTGCTTAATTTTGTAGATCCATATATAATAAGGAAGAAGAAAAACTGAGGCCAGTAACATTATTTCAAGCTACCAATAAAAACAGTGAGTGTCTCAGACATCTGCTCAAATTTCAGGGTTATTTTCTGTCCTTGTAATAGTCCATAATATACTTTATGCAACATTCACAGCAACTGAGTTATTCATGTAAATAATAAAAGAGAAAATAAAAAAAAAACAGTTTGCTGAAAAAAAAAAAAGAGAAAAGAGAAAGAGAAGAGAAGAGAAGAGAAGAGAAGAGAAGAGAAGAGAAGAGAAGAGAAGAGAAGAGAAGAGAAGAG
>WTSP01014681.1:0-47297 GCA_025331215.1 Actenoides lindsayi | reverse complement strand
TTTTTTTTTTTTTTTTTTTTTTTTTCATTTTGAGCTTTGGTTAGCAATTCTGTTTGGATAGAGTGGCCCAAGAGGCTTCTGAATAAATATGGAAATGTAGCAATAGGGTGAGGGACAATGGTTTTAAACTAGAGAGGGGTAGATTTAGATTGGACATTAGGAAGATGTTCTTTAGTATGAGAGTGGTGGAACGCTGGAACAGGTTGCCCAGGGAGGTGGTGGAGGCCTCATCCCTGGAAACATTCGAGGTCAGGCTTGATGAGTCTCTTAACAACATGATCTAGTTGAGTCTGTCCCTGCTCACTGCAGGGGGGTTGAACTAGATGACCTTTAGAGGTCCCTTCCAACCCAAGGCATTCTATGATTTTATGAAATTTTTTACTTGGCAATATCTCATCATTATCTGTTCAAGATTATGTTATAATATAAATAATCAAGGTGTTTTCTGATGTTCCTGGCTTGCAGAGAGTAGCTAAAACATGGGAAAACTCATCTAATGAATATCACGCAAAATGAAAAAATAAAACTGGCAGAAAATCTATAGAAGTGGAAGTACCAAACCATACAGATTCAGGCAGATATTTAGGAGTTGGTCATAAGAAAACTGCAATGCAGGAGGGACATTAAAATTCAGAAAATGGAAAATTGCAATAAATGTCACATGAAACATACGCTACTATTATTTTGATGTCAAAGAATATCTGATCTAGATAGTGCACTGGTGTTATTCTTAGGTCTTACATGTAATTCATCTCCTCTACAGTATGTGTTACTGGTATTATGACAGCCTGGTCTACATGGGTCATAGGGTAGTTAAAGCAGACAGCTGATATTTCTGGTCTAAAAGGTACTTGTATTCACTTCATTAGGCCCAAACCCTTGGTAGTTAGCAAACCCTGGATCTGAGGTACTTGATGGTACTTTCATTGCTATGATTCTCAAACTATATGGTAGCTATCCAGAAAGTAATCACTGTGTTCTGATAAGGCTTATTTTTTAGGACCTATCTCTGTTTCTCTTCAAAATGCAAGCAACAGAGACACTCTTTACACCCTAGTTTTGTATCACTGGTGAGCACCAAACATTTTTATCATGGAGGTGTTAATGCAAGACACCCAGGGAGGGTCCCAGAGACCACTCTCAAGCTTTGTTACAGAATGTGAGGGGTGACAGCTGATGTCTCCAGTAGGGAGTTCAGAAAGGAGACTGAGGGATCCTGTTCCGATAGGCTATAAATCAGTGACAAAGGGCTTTGAAGAGTCCCAGTTTCCCAAAGCAATGACCTTAGAAGCTATAACCAAACCCCAAAATGGAGTATTTGAAAGCAAGTCATCTGTAGCCTGAAATCATCCCCCAAGGATGATCTCCTCATATCCTGTCTTTACTAGGCTTTTGAAATGGAAGTGCTTTGCTACCTGTAATATGAACCATATCTTTGTACAAGGTTTCAGTTACTAACTTACTGACATGCAGGTTGAATGTGATAAACCAGAGCTGAACCAGAAGGTCTTCTTTATCTTGTTCAGCTATAAATTGTATTTATATATGTACATATTTATTTATTTTAAAAGACCTTGCTGAATAAGAAGGTATACATTTGTGGTTTCTTCATTCTTTCTGTCTTCCTTACACGACTTTCTTTGAATCCTGCATTTATTATTCCCAGTAGAATATTCTAGTGCTGCCTGTGGCACTCAAGGCACTGTTGCTTGTGCCATTTGTGGTTGATCACTCAAGATATTCCTGTGCACGACAATAGTTTTATAAGATGATAGCTGTCTTTCCATGGTTTATGTTCCTTGCCCATTGGCTTCTGCTCAACAGTCTTCTGGCTTCATTGCTGCCAAAACAGAATAGTTTCAGCTTTTGGTTACTATCTCTTCCCATTCTCTATTTCAAGTAGATTAGTTTTGGAAGGATTTCTTAAACAAAACTTACTGTTTTTACTCAAATAAGCATAATATATAATCCATCAAATGCCAGACATAGACTGTGTGAATCTGACTCCCAGAAACTGATATTTTTCTATGGCCTTTTCCTTTGAAAAGAAGCACAGCCACACTGTATGGCTACATTTAATTATTTGCAAGATGCGATATCTCACTATTTCCTATGCTGAATGGAAGCTTTCGCTCATCCCACCTGCCTTGTGATTTAAAAGCACAGTATAAGCAAATTTTAACTTTTTTATTTTGATGAGAAAACTATAAGACTCATGAAATGGCAAGGTTTGTTAGGATATGTTTTCAGACATGTACAATATAGGCTGCAAGCATAAAACATGGAAAGGCACAGGGAAGGCAAAACATATTTCAAAGTATCTTATCACATAAAAATGAAATGGAAAGGAGGCAGAGAGTATGTAGTATAAGGAGCATATGTAGACTGTGAAATGCATTGCCAGAAAAACACATTTGAGACCGGCTATAAAGCCTTGCTCCCTGGCTGGGTGAATGCCTTAGCCACCTTCTGATTATGTACTGGGACAAGACCAAGCTGTGTGCAGACCTCCCTTCTTTTTGGATACAAAACTTCTGCTTTAGGACATAACTTTATGCATTAGCTGTTAGAATAAAAGGAATTATACTGTCAGAGACTTCTTATATTTTCCTCAAAAGCACTGCATGTCTGCTATTGCCAGAGACTGCATTCTGCATGTAGTGAGTCATTGGTCTAACCCAGAGGAGAAATTCCTTTGTACCAAACGCATTGTATTTATGTATAATTTCATAATTATTCCTCTTGCTCCCCCCGCAGATCCTGCCTTTGTTTTGACTGTGTCTGTTAAGGTATGCAAACAGCCAGGCTTATCCTCACTTGTGACTATTCTCATCAGATAACACTGTGAGGAATTTCAGGATAGTACAGATAACAAAAGGAGAGTAATATATATGCAGATGTATAAACATACATACATGATACAAGAATCCCCTCAGATGAAATTCCAATCTTTAGTTGTGTCTTATGCGGTCTAAGTTAAGCTTCTGTCTGTCACAGAAAGTAGATGGCATCTGACAAGTCCTCTGTTACCTGCTATAAACTTTTCAGGACCACAGGCTCAAATCACAGGGGATGCTTGTCAAGTCTCAGCAGACTGCTTATGTTCTGGCTTAAAATTTTATTCTGTGCTGCTTGCTCACTACAAACAAGAAGAACAGCCTTCTGTCAATGTTTCTTTTCAGTATTTTATTTAGTAATTTCCTCAAAAGTATTGAACTCACCCCCAAAATGTTTATATTGGCATTTCGGGTGACCATTTGCTGTAAAACTATGTTGAATCTTTTTGTGCATAATGTGGTATGTAAATATATTATGCTGTGCCAACACTGAATTAGGGCTTAGGTCATTAAGAGGCAAATGCCCATGTGTTTGATTAACCCTCTTTAAATTTTTGTTTGTTAGCTTAGTTGTCCTTCTGGAACTTGCTATTATGTCAGAGCATGCAGTGTACATTTGTGTTGAAGGTGAGTATAGGGCAAATGGTTTACTTGAGGATTCAAACCTAAGCTGTGGTCAGAGCTCAAGAGTGTCGCTTGCAGGTGGAGGAATGAAATAAGGAAAACAAAGCAAGGCCAATAGAAAAAAGACATGACCATAATAAAGGCACAGATATGTAACAAAAGAGAATTTGATAAAGAAGTTTTTTAAAACAGTTTTTAAAAAAACTACTGTAGTTCTGATGAATAATAGAAGTAGATTATTCAAGGGATTTGATATTTTAATTGTAATTAGGTTGGTAGAAGCAGATTTGGATATATTATTGAATATTTGAGTTTAACACTTTCTTGAATATTTAATGGTATTTGCCCAAAGCCATTGTTTATCCTTGACATTATAGGTGTGTGTGAAATTTGAAAAAAAAACCAAACAGGAGAAGACAAGGTCTATGCCCTGAAGAATTTATGGTCTCTGGGTCTTCAAAGTACAGAGAACACATCACAGAACTAGATAACTTTCCAGTACTATCATCTATCACATCATGGTGCTATCTTTAACTAGATTTATTCATAAGATAGGACCTGAATTAGAGTACCAAGACATACTGTTGTGGTTTTATTTAAAGAAAACAAACAAAAAAACCCACAACAAAACCAAAACCACAAAAGCTACAGAATTACCACCTACAGCTGCCAAAATCCACTGGCAAAATAAGGTTAATCCCTGAGTTCAGAGTGGCAGGTTAAATTTCAGGAAAAACAAGCCCTCCTGTGTTCTTTGGCAAAAAAAAAAGCCTGCAATGATGCTCAGAATAAACATTCCCAGCAATGCTAAGTGCACGTTCTCTACCCATGCTAAGTCAGTGAGGCTGCAAGGCAGGCATGTACAGATTCAGCTGAGCACGGAAAATGGACACTGTTATGGTGATGGCTCGGTGTCTGAAAAAAGAACTTTTTCCATTTAAAAGTTAGCTTTTTCATATTGATTTCAGCAGATCTAAGGAATAAATCAGATGAGTTTAGTGGAGGGGAATGAATGACTTTTGAATATATTCTCTTGCTAAGTCTCAGCCAAAACACCTTGTTGCTTTACACCATCACTTATCTCCATGTGGAGAGTGCACAGGGAGTGTAAAACATTCACAGATAGTAACAACAGACTTTTACACTTGTTTTGCACCTTTTTAAAATACCTGTATGAAGCCAAGATAACAAGGAACAAGGTTCAAACTCCACAGGCTGAATTTGTCCACTGATTCCACAGTAACTCATCTTTGAAAAAATAGCCAGGAAACATACAGAAGGCAATAGATGACTTTTCTGCAAATGCACACACCTCTGTTTTATGTCAGGAAGAGAGAAATTACTAAGTGTCAATTATTACATCTGAAGAAAGGGGTGTTTGCAGTTTATATGTAAAAGTGTGTGGCATTCAGTATAAAATTTTATTTCTCAGTACTCTAAAGCAAAATGGTACAAAGCATTTTGCATATCTGAAAGTTTCAACTCAAGTTATCTCACAGATTCTGTAGAATTCAGTCTACTCATGCGTGCAGTAATGCTTAGCTACTTGACAGAGTGATATGTATGCTGGGAATCTTTGATGATGTTGAAGTTTTTCAATGTCAGTGGATCAGAGAAGCTGCCTGGCCCCTGCTGCCTGATGTGCCCAAAGACCATCGGGCACAGAAGGTACAGGAAATGGGGTGGCTCAGGGAGTCAGCTTGATGATTTTCAAGCTGTCTTTTGCATGCGTTGAAACAGCCTGAGAACTGTTTTAAACAACTCCAGTTGGGAATAAGCCAAACGCAGTAGTATTCTGGCCAAGTCCCGGCACTCTCCTTTCTCCAGGGCCAGACAGGATTGATGGTATATTAGCAGGGTTCACTGACTGCGTGCCAGCAGGGGATGTTATAATGCCAAGAGAAATTTCAGCTGGTGAGATCTGAAGAGCTTCCAGGCTTTAAGGTACTGCTATATGAAGTTTATCTGAAAAACAAGTCCTGAAAGTGTGAGGTTCTGGGTATCATGTTAAAAATGAGAAAAAGACAGCAGAAGCAAAAGAGAGCAAAGGGGAAGCACTTGGAAAGTTCAGTAATAATTAGCATTGACACTTGGAAAAAAGGTATTTCCTGAATAAACTAGGAGAGCTTGTGAAGAGCTATGAATGGCACTGGCTTGGAAAGAAGACCAGTATGGCCATCCAACAACCATTGAAGTGACAGAAGAAAACATGATAGCAGAGCTAAGCCTACCCAGGTTCTTCAGGTTCTCCATAGTTTGTTCTATAATTCTTCTCCCCTGTTATGTTTAAAACTAGCTCCTCTCCCTGCTCTAGCTCAACCTCATACCAGGATATGTCAAGCCAGAAAAGCTATTTCCTTTAATATCTGAAGATTTAACATTATTTTGGCAGAATGCAGAAATCAATGTCCTGTCACAATGGTCAAGTGCCATGCTCAAGCTGTCTTGGATTTGGCAGTATGCTCACTCCTACAGGTCTTAGTTTCTTACTAGTCTCTATTCCCTTTTTTATTGAAGGGATGTGACCTAGGTCCCAAACCAATAAATACCTGACTAGTGTCCATTCCAAAGATGTTGATCACCAGTCTATTTGTGTTAGGATTATATTTTGCTTGAATAATTATAAAAAGCAAGGGGAAAGACTATTTTGTATATGTAGCAATTATATCCCATATCTATCTTCATCTTGGTAAGTAAATAAACCGTTTCAGTCCCTTCTTATAAAATAAGCTCTCTGTTCTCTGGCTATCTGTCTTGCTTTTCTTTGAATCTGTGTCTATCTTTAGGAAATCCTGAGATTTCAGCAACTAATATTAGCTACCTCTACAGGTACTTCTGTACCCATAGGCTACTAGTATCTGAGCACTTGTAGCCATACAGTAGTTGGCTGTCATGTAATGTTACAGTTTTTAATTTAAAATAATGTGTGCAGAAGTTGAGAGCTCAAAAACACAAACATAGACTGCAATCATTCATATGTTGATGGGTGAATCCTATTCTGTCACATTCTAAGACAAATTTCAAACCTGATAGAACATCACATCTTTTACATGTGTTGAGGCTTAGCATGTGTCTGGCAATCCACTGAAGTTCCGACTAAGCTGGCAGACAGCTAAAAGTTTATCTGCTCTTACTATGTAGAGATCAACCATACAGTTTGTGCATACACAGCAAGTGTGGTGCTTCTTGGAGGCTTCCCACTTACTATGCAGATTTTAGCAAAGTTAGTTTGCCACATCTAAGGAGTGCAGGAGGAATTTTTGACTGTATGTACCATTCAGTAGCACAAGTACTGTAAAACTGAATCATCCTTGAAGCATCAAATGTACCAAACATTCCCATCTGAACTGAGAAGTCATTCCTGAAGTTTAAATTTGGCAAAAGAGTTCGTTGACTAGATGTTTTTGCCACCTCAGTTAGTTCCTATGGTTTTCTTCAGTTTCTTTATTATTGCTTTAGCAGATTTCATTACTTGAACTTTTTCCTGTAGTTTAGTACATCTCTCTTCACCACCATCATCATCACCACCATGGTTATTATTACTGTTTTTATTATTATTTTAAAAGGCTCTTTCTTACCTTCCATCAACCTTTGATTAATTTGCTACAGGGGCATTGCACCTACATGAGATGGTGCTCCAAATCTTCCTGGCAATGCCAGCATTGAACAGAGGGTGGATGTTTTAATAATCTGCAGCATGAAAAAGTAAGGGTTTTGAATCACATTGGCAAGTTACATCATCTAAAGGGCTCTTCAAGGAACAGATTTTTAAGGGCTGTGCTAATTAGCATTGGCAGTTGGCATTAGAGGTAAATCAATCCATTTAACTCTGGATGAGAGCTGTCCTTTAAGAGTACCTTCTGGTGAAGATTATTATTACCATTGGTATTATTTAATTTTTTTTTTTAATCATTAAAACACCTTTTTTTCCTAACACCAGCAACATTTCAAATAGATGTCCATTGCTTTCCATCATTTTCTTTTAATTATCACTTTCTTTCTCCTTGTACCCAATAGGAGTTAAACTGGAGTCTGGTTCAGCCCTGGAGGATTTAGTAGCTTTGTGATATTTTACTGAATCATTTCTGGAAGTTTGGTACAAATTGAAACCTGTGCCTCTAGGGAAAGAGATCTCTGAGAGGTCATCATGCTCCTTGGGTAACGCAGAAAGCCAAACCTCAGCTTTATGACAGAGGATTGTTCTCACATTTTTGAGCTTTCATTTTTAAGTTGTGTGCTCCACTCTTTCACTTTCTTTGTGTATTGCTTGTTACTGGGAATGACTGACTTCTAAGCTAGCAGCCAGATCTTGAATTGGGCTGAGTGGCTGTGGTGGGTTTACCCTGAGTGGGCACCAGGTGCCTACCAAGCCCTTCTATCACTCCCCCCAACCTCCATCAGCACAGCACTCAGGGAGAGAATAAGACGAAAATAAAAGAGCCATGGGTTAGGATAGATAAAGTTGCTATTCTCTACTTCCCGTCCGCAGGCAATGTCGGGCTGAGTCCAGGAAGCAGGGCTCCAGAACACGTAGCAGTTGCTTGGAGGACAAGCCGAATGCCCCCCCATCCTCCTCCTGCCCTCTCCCTTTATAGTTGAGCTGACATCATATGGTATGGAATATGCCACTCCTCAGCTCAGGTCAGCTGTATCCCCTCCCCCATCTTGCCTCTCCAGCCTCTGGTAAGCACTGGCAGTCGTAACAGTGGTGTGTTATCAACACCCTCCAGCTCCCAGTACTGCAGCATGAGGGCTTTATGGGGAAAAGCAGCTCATCCAGACCCACTACAGCGGCTAACTGATGCTGTAAATTTTTTTAGACATGTCCCTTATAGTTTTGCACATACCTAAGCCCTGAAGGAATCCTCATCCTCTATAAGATGTCCTCTTGTAAACATGTCACTGAATGTTTCATTAGTATCTCCCACAAATATGTTCAATCATGTTTTAAAACTCCTAGACATAAAGAATTGGTTTCATCATTGCTTCCTCTTACAATTACTCAGTCTCTCAAACTTCCACCCTGAGTCAAAGAAGATAAAAATCACCTGCACTGGTGTTTTGCAGTTCTCCAGTATTTTAAACTTGTACAGGAATACATATGGTTTTCTCTTTACATTCAATTGGTAGAGGCTCCTAATGGAACTGGTCAGGAATTCTTAGTAATTAGGTACCATGCACTTTCTCCATTGACTTGCTCCACATCTGACAAGCAATTCAATAGTAATGCTACTGTGGGACTTTGTGGCACATCAGTAACATACCTTTTCAAAACATGAATGCTCTGTGGATTGTTTAGAGTCTTTTAATAAATACTAGTCCTATGTTTTTCATCATTTTTAGCCCTTAATCAGAGCTGTTCTTGCATGTAGATAGCTTTCACTGTCTCCCTGGAAAAGATTAACCATTGGCAGTAAAATAGCTACCTGCTCTGTCTTCCTAGAAATGCTGGTTGAAGGAGACCTCTGGAGGTCATTGGCTGAATTTCCTACCCAGACAGGGACCATCACTAACACTGAATCAAGTCATCCTTGAATTTAGGCAAGTCTAGAATATCTCCAAGGACTAGGATTCCATATCCACCCTGGGTAACTACTGTTTTTCCCCCATCCCTTTCAAAAAGCTGTAGGCTGCTGCTGAATCTATCTTTTGCCTCCTCTCTGTCAGACTAAACAAGCCAAATTTTCTCAAGCTCTCCTCAAAGTAGCTTGCCTTGGCCAGTAATAATCTTGGTGGCTCTCTCTGCAGCATCCCCTCCAGTTTATCTCCTTGAGTTAGGCAGGTCCAAAACTGGACCATTATTCTAGATGTGACCTTAGTGGGACTAAGTAGAAGGAAGATACTAATTTCTTTCAATTTGCTTTCCTAATGGAAACCATTATGCAGTTTTACTGTATTCCTGATGCAAATATACTGCTCAGCCTGGTGTCCACAAAAAGCCCTAGGCCTTTTTCAGCATCTTCCATTTGCAGCAGTTGAATTCTGCCTGCTATGATCATGCCTCAGCTCACCTATTTGATAGCTGCCTTTTTGGTCTTGTGAAGTACAATCTCGTAAGTTTTGCTTTCATGAAGGATGTTGCTTCCCTTAGTCTTTTCCTGAAATGTTTGTGGGTTGCTTTGTTTTTTCTGGTAGTCTCTGTTCCCTTGTAGACACTCCTTCCTCTGCTCCTGCATAGCATTAAACAAATCTCTTAGTCTCCAGATTCAAGGATCTTCATGACCTATCACCCACCCACCGTCTCTTATTTACCATCTAGAAATGTCCACCCTCAGCAGTTATGTGCCGTACTTTCAAGAAGAGCACTTTGTGCTTTCCATCTGGTGTTTTTCATGAGTGAGAAGAGCTTCTTGCAAACCTCTGTGAAATTGTATAATGTATATTCTTATGTTATTTTATTTTTATATATCCCCATCTATAAAGATGTAAATATATTTAATATAATCAATAATCTCAGATCAACTGCACAAATATTTCATAAAATTTCTGTGACGTTTGTTGAGGGTGTTGGATTGAAAATACTGTGTAGTTCTGGGTCTCAGTCATCCATAGCTCCTAAGTCTGTCCATGTCTCAGTTTAGTTTCTTGTTTCACCCTGAGATGATAAGCACTACAGTTAAAAGTTTATTTTCTTTCCTTTGTATTTTTAGACACTAATACAATTTAACCTGCTGCTTGAGCAGGTGTCCAGTCACTATCATCATAATAATGATAATGATAATAATAATAAACCTAAACAAGGCTAATTTTAGCAGACACCTGAGCTCAGCTTTCTGAAAATTAGTCATTCAAAATTCTAAATATCTAGCTTACAGTCTGTCTGTTTTTTATTTGCCATATGTAATACAGGGATAAAGTACTTCTCTACTTCCCTGGAGAGGAAACCTATTAAATAGTGCTTTTATTTACCACAATGACAAGTTCTTATAACTAAAAATGCAAATGAGATAGCCCCTTTCACATTGAGATATGTAGGCTAGTCCGTTCTTCTTTAGCATTAAGAGAGAAACCTGAACTGCTTCCAACTGTTCCTTCAGCTGGGGTGGCCATATTAAAATTTACACCTTGCTTAAGGAAAAGAACAAAAATCAACACAGAGCATTCCAGGCAGAAAACTGCAGATTTTTATTTTTTTAAATACCTGCAAACAAGCCAAATGCAGCACATGTTGCATTAGGTTTTCCCTCTCTTTTAGCTTGTATTCCCCACAGTAATATCCTTTGACAGGGGTGTGTTCCTCTGCTATGCAGTGATGATGACATGGCCAGGCTGCAGCCCTGAAGCTGGTTCAGACACAAAGCCATGATAGCAGCTTGCTGTGAGAGAGGCACAGCCACTGCTGTGCTGAAAGGCTTAAGTCTACCTCCTACCTTTATTCCTTTTTTTTCTCCAGAAAAGCCAGATTCTTGATCATGAGATAGATATAATTTAGTGGAGGTTGTAATATAAGCTTAACTCATTTGAAGTTCTTTTTCCAAAGATTTCTTAATATTTTTATATCTAAATTGAGCCTCCAAAGACCTCTGTAAAGTAAATAAGCATTAGAGATGGAAATAAAATAAAAAAAAAAAATTGTCTTGAGGAAAATTTTGATATTTCAGTATTTGTTCTCATCTTGAAATGTGAGCTGAAACAAAAAATTCTCAAGGAACAGCAAGTTCCAAAAAAAATCACAAATTGTAAATGTGTGATTTCCTGCCACATTTTTTTCCCTGCTTTCAGAAGAAAAGTCTTGTGCAGTGAGAAAATAAGTCTACTCCTGCATCCACCTTTCCATCCTTCTCCTCAAAGCAGTTTCAAATCCTTTGGTTAACATAGCAAAAGGTTTCAAAGAATTTAATTTCCTACATGTTTAATTCAGATTTACAGAAAAAAATTAAACTAATATCCCATTGAGAACATAAACTGCAACATGGACTCAGTAGTTTCTTCAGCATCCCCTGATTAATCAGACATTGGTCTTCACTAGCCAGGCAGTTGTTTCAAAAGTGATGGCATTTCACGACATAGACATTAAATTAATTATCACAGGTGGAAGGTGGGACTGTATATTTGCAGAAATTATGGAGTAAGAAAGGTGTTAAGGATTTTTTTAGGCAGTGTATTTAAGAAATAAATATGTAGAAAATGGTGCTTTGTTTCTTTTGTATCCCATAAGCAGTTTGTTCTGTATTGACTTTTGCAATCTGCAGAATTGATTTCATATCAAAAGGCAATAGCTTGGCATTACTGAATTAAAAAATTAGGTTTCTGTTTAACAGATCCAACATGTTTTGTTTCATCTGCATTTGCATTTTAATTTGGTCTACCTGTTGACTCTGTCTTCCATGCAAGATTAATGTAGCAGCTACTCAATGCCTTGCAGTGCTCCTCTGTGCCCAGCACAAGGGAAGACAGTGTCCTGTGGCCTGACACTATTTAGCTTTTCATTTGAGATGCAACCCATCCAGCCTACCAGGCCCATAACACTGCAGGTGGACCCAAATAAGATTGTCTGCAAGTAATTACATGATATGCAGTTTGAAGACCCAGGGATTCAAATGGTACTTTTTGTCAGTCCAAGAGATAAATGCGTTTCTTAGTCAAGTCCTTTCAAGTAACATCAATGTCATGTTTCTTATCATTTTTTTAATTACAAAAGCTGCATTTTTATAAAAAGAAAATAAGAATTCCAGCTGTAAACTCTCCTCTAGCCCTAATCAATAAACTGAAACTACTTGGTAGATGAGTTAACTGAGACTGTAATCATATCCCAATTTCACTTTCATTGATGGAAAGTGAAAGTGACTCCATTAGAATCAATTGAGTTACATCAGCGTAAAGCTTCTTTAAAAGATACTGGGAATTGGGCCCAAAAAGAGCTTACTTGCCACTAACCTCGAAGCAGATGATAGATCAGAAGTGCAATCGAGGAACCCAGTCTCACAAGCTATTACTTTAACCACTGATCCACAAGAGAACTCTCCAGGTCTACTTCCTTTATTATAATTATGAAGTATATATATCTAAGCATCTACCTCTTATGTAAGGAAGATAATTCCTTCTCAATCACACTGTTTAAAGTCCTCTTCTACTTTCTTGTTATAGAAACCTGTTTCAAGATTTTTTTCTTAAACCATCAACAAAGGGCACAAATGTTCTGTATTATTCAGCAAGTAACATTTGGGAAAGCAGAAGCACAGTGACAATGCTTTGTACATGCCCAGGAAGTAAGAGATTATATTATGAAGTTTTGGAAAGCTAAAAATGAGCAGTGTAAAGCATAAGAAAGCCGCTGTTTAACATCAGTGACTGTATTGTAGGATTTGCTGTCATGATAGATTAGTTCAGCAATGATATTTAAAGGTTTCAAAGGGGAAAATTCTTATTTAGAAAGAATAGTGGTTAACTGTTTGTGTTTCTAAACTGCCCACTGAGACTATGGACATCCTCAAGAGGAGTTGGGGGCAAGAGGGTTCATGGCTTCTGGGGTGCCACTCCTTTCAGGATAAGTCCTCTCCAGATGGTGCTCATCATGGGCGGATGGTTTGGAGGCAGCATCAGTGGTGTAAATACAGCCCCTGTTTTGGCAGTACCTCTGCAATCATCCTGTGGGCTGCTCTTTCCCAGCAGTTAGGGTACCCCTAAAAAAGGGAAGATCTCCATTCTGATGTATTCTCTAAAAAGTTGCATTGTCAGCAATGACTACTGTGGAATGCAATACATGAGAGCAGATCATGTCCAAGGTGTCTCTAGTGATGTGCTTGCTCTTTTAAAAAATGCAAGTAATGCCAATTACAACTGCACAGCAATACTGACACATTTAATGATGCTTTATTTAAAGATTTATTTAAAAATCAAACTATGATTTACTTTTTTTCCTGAAAGAACTGATGTTATAATTTGACTGGCCCAGAACTGGTCCAGAAATAAACCTTCAAAGCTCATTTTTATGAGTGACTGAAAATTTTGAAGTGTACTATGAATAAATTAGCAGTTTCTGGAAGTCATTGTCAGCCCTGGATAAAGCAGAACCTGTCTTAAACATGTTTCAGACAGATAAAGAATTACATAAGGTATCCAGAACTGTAAAACAGAATTCCGCTTCATTAAAAACTAAATAGTGTGTTCTTCTATGTAGTGTATTCCTGTGTATACTTGTGGTTAAGAAGGTTGTTCAGTGTCTATTGATGTGTTCCTTCTTCCCTGATGCAGAAAACTACATTAACTTATTTAGGACTGCATGAGAGAGCATTAGGAGCTGATCCCTAAGTGAAGCATTTTCCTCTCTGAAGGCAGAGTCCAAAGTCTGCTCTCTGAAGCAGCCACACTGTACGTCACAGGAGGATGTTAAGCTGGCTCCTGATAATCACAAGCAGATATTCTGTCACACAGCCCTCTTCATTCTTCCTAAAAAGGTAATACGCATCCAATAAAAAATTTGGAGTTTTGGGGAGCTTTAGTATACTACATTCTACACCGAGTCTGTTATTATTTCTTTTTATCTGGCTTCAAAGTTTATATGCAGTTAAAACAACCTTTGACTTTTGAAAGCAACCCATTTTTGCCAGTAATTCACTCTGCTACTCTGACCTTATTTGCTGATGGCATAATTTGTCTTGCAACCCTACATAAATACACTACATCAATAACATTTTCTCAAGGCTATTTTCCTGTGAACCGCGCAACAGTAAATTGCTTATTTTTCTTTTCAGCAGAGCAACAGACAACATTATAACTTTCCTTTTAAGGTTCTAATGTAAAGCAGGCATGCAGACAAGGTTTGTTTTGGTTTTATTACTATTTTTTAAGATGAAGACAAGGTGGTAAACTAGACCTAAAGTTCGTGTTTTTTTAAAAACTACAATTGAACATGACCTTTATCATTCTCATTCAGTTTGCACAGAGGAATGATTTCCAAAGTAGTGTGCGAAGGAGCAATTAAAGTTAAATGTTTTTTTTCAAAAATAAGACCCAGCTTGCCTTCTAGTTTTTGAATTGCAACTGGAATACAATTCAGGCTCATCCTCCTGGGGAAAGGCATTGGAAACCAGCCACTGGTGTGGCAAGAAAGAAGTAGAATAATATTTTGTGAAACCAGACTGGTCTTTCTAAACGGTCATGGCTTAAGTTAGTAGTGTTCTCCTTCAAAGCTGCATTTGTTGCTGTTTGCTTTATTGTGGACTCCTACAAAAGGGCTAGATGTTGCACCTCATTTGACAAGGGCAGAAGACATTTGAGTCAGTCCTAGTTGGAAGTACAGATACTTAGGGTCCCTATATAATAAGGAGAACTAGGAGATAGTTTTCTGGGGAAAGTCATCAGCTTCAGTGTCTTCCTAGACTGTTGGAATCTGTGCCAAAAACTGCCCATTGGCTATACCACAAGGCAGTTTCCACATTGATATTCTTGTTTAAAAAGTCCTAGGCTTAGACAGAGTTTCTTCCCAGTGTGAGCATGGGCCATCAGGACCAGGACTGCTCAGATTTTGCACTCCCCAAGCTGAAAGCATGTGAGGATCTACCATGCTTTAAGTTTGATCTGTGCTTCCATGCATGCAACACCTGTAAGATCAAGTCATGCCTAGGATCTACTGCTTGCAGTTGAGAGCCCTTGACCTCCACATTATCATACTATCTTAAGTATCTATACCTGAGTCCTTAATAAAAGTTTGAAGGATTTTTTTTTGTTGTTGTTCACAATAAGAGGCAATCTTCCAAATCAAGCATGGAAGTGTCAGCTAACTTTCTCTGTATCAATAAACACTATTCATATATTCTGATGGGGCTAACAGAACACTGATTTTATGACAAGTTCTAATCACAGGAGTGACATACAATAATCCCTGCCTAAAGTGCAGTAGCCAGAATTAAAGTGTGTAATGTCTTATGAAACAGACATCTAGTCCTGGCTTTACAGTTTCTAATGATGGAAAATTCACTACAGAAGTCAGAAAGTAATTCCACTGATTAAGCCTCTCTGTTATTTCTAAGGTTTTTTTTCCTAATGGATTTAAGTCATATTGACTTTCTAATATTGGGGTTTTTTTGCCTTAGTATTCTAGGTTGAAAATACTTCTATTGAATTTTTATGGTATACACGATACTTAGAGACACCATCTTGTGACCCTGTGGTATTCTCCCTGAAAAGACAGAGTAAAAAGTACCTCCTGTCCTCCCAGACCACCACACTGCTATCCAAGTTTTAGTCACTCCCTCTGCTCCCCTCTCAATTCTTTCCACATTTTTCACATCTGTCTTAATATACTGATACCAGAAATGGACAAATTATTCCATGAATACTTTCATTATTGTCAAACCTAGGTATATTATAATCTAACAACTCCTACTCACTATACCATACTTCTATCCGTTATTCCTTTTGACTGCAGTGTCAGTTGGGATCTCGTTATTAGTTGATTATCCACCATGGCCCTAAGAACTTTTTAGAGTCACTATTTCTCAGGTCAGCAAACCCATGCCATTATGGTAGCTTAAATTATCTCTTCTTATATACATGATCCTTGGTCATACTGAAATAGATATTTTTTTCACTGAAACCAAACTCTATATAATTTCTCATTAACCACTCTCCCTTCTCTCATGTCAGATTTTCTCTATGATAATATAGTTTTCCCCATCATTCTTTAAATTTCAAAATTACATAGAGCAAGACAGTCCTCTGATGAACCCAGGGGAAACACAAGTACCCAGATACAATTCCATATTATTAATTAAGTTTTCAGACTTACAATTTAAGAAGTTTTAAATACAATGTGTATATTACAGGTCATGAGGTTTTTATTGTTTTCAGATTTTTTGTCATTTGAATTTATGAAATAGTATCTCTCATGATGCCAGTTCAAATGTCTTGCAGAAGTCCAATATATTACATTTAACGATATTTCTCTATCAATCAAACTCATCAAAATTAACATCTAAGTATGATGACAAAATCCATCTTCCATAACATATGTCACTTAGATGTCTGTTTGGGATTGTGTTTTTTTAAAATGTATTTATTAGTTCATTTTGTATCTACCATTCAATTACTTTTTATAAGTTTGCTGCAGTATAGTATTTTTTTCTGATTTGGTTTTACATCTTTTCTTTTTATAACAAAAGGCTGTAATTAGAAGATATGTTCCATTACAAGTGATATTTTGCTTCCTTTTTGCTTAATTTCTAAGCTAATGTGTTAATTATATAAAACTAGTATTGTTTTTAAATAGAGCTTACAATAATTATAAATATACCTAACCTAGGTATTCTACTGGACCTGTCAGAAAAGCTATTTTCTTTTGCTTGTTCATTGCTTTGTCTTGGAAAAAAATACTTTAAAATCTAATTGCACAAATTAGCTCTGAAAAATGGGCCCTAAAATGAAAATGAAATATTGAAACCACTAAAAAGCAAAACAAAACAAAATAAAACATAAATTCTATAAGATTTTAATATAAGATGTTTATATTTAGGAAAATGTTTGTACCTATGAAAACAGATTTTCTACAAGAAAACAGTGATTAAAGCAAATTACTTTCAGAAATGTAAATACCTAAGTATTTCATCCATATTCATCCCCCATTAACTAAATCAAAATATTGCTAATGCTAAAGGAATCCCAAATCAAAAAAAACCCAACTTATTATTGACTTGATCATGTTTTTAATAATTCTGATACTTCTATATAATTTCACCTTGAAAAAAAATACTTTCTAGAACATCTAGTCATGTTAGCATCTTGACTTTTTATGTCATTATAAATTCCCTTTCCAAACACTGAGATGCCCTATTCCCTTCAGTAAGATCTGTTGCAAGACCAGGAGTTTCTTTTGTTTCCTCAGATAGTAGGTACTCAAACATTCTTGTCCTCCACACAAAAATGCTTTTTGGATTTTAATATTTTTCTTCTGAACCAATCTTTCTCTTCAAAAGCAGTACAGTGAGGGTGGAATTAATCTGACATAACTGTATGCATACCCTCTATAGAAGTCTCCATCTGATATTACTGTCATGGCTTTCTTTCATAGTTGATGGAGGTGCTTTTAGGGCACAATTCATCTGACTTAGTTCAAATGTCTGTTTTAGGAGAGATAAATTGCACTGCAGCATGGTTGGTTTTCTCACTGATGGGAAAGGCCGTGTGGGGTTACAGGCTTAAATGCAGCTCTATCCACTGCATGTATCTCACATTATTCCAAGACCTTCAGCTATATGCAGTGTTATTTTTCTAGATCTCCATAGCTTGGGAATGTCTCTCTGGCATATGGGTGAAAGAGGGGCAAGCTTACCTACCAAAATCGAGTAGGAATTTAAGTAACATGGAAAAACAGTATTTCACGTTAATTATCTCTAAATGTACCTAGATGATAAACATATTCTTTGTGTGCTGGGAGACTATAAGGACTCTCATTAACCTTAAAATCCCTTTGTGTTACCCAGCTGTTGATAGGGACATATAATGCAATTGAGAATGAGCTTTAAGGTGTAAAATAAGCTGGTTTACGCCAAGCCATCTCCCTTTAGTAAATACAGTCTAGAAAGGTTTCTGACGGCAGTAGAGCATAGCAGGTGGATCAAGTGCCTGGAAGTTGAAAGAATGCAAATTCAAAGTAGAAACAAAGAGATTATATTTAACATAGAGCTGAATTGCTTATTCTAACAATGTTATGCCCAAATTGGATTTAAAGGTTATACTCCAGTATAATGAGAAGTGACTCAATGAAGATACTGCTAGATTGATTTCTTTGGTGTGCTTATGCAGATTGTAGTAGATGACTATACAATAGTGTCTTTCTTATGCAAAGTCCTATTCTTTTGTAAGTCACTGATGGAACACCCATAGTGTTCATTAGGAGCAGAATTGCAGTGTTAGTCTCTATCATATTGTACCTAAATGTCTCATAATATCTCATTTCTCAGCCTCTGTGAGTTTTTCCAGAATGTGGATAGTTTATAGATGGATTTATTTTGTATTTTTGAGCTAATTTTGTATTCTGATACCTGGAGAGGGTACTAGGATGTGAATGCATAGAAATCCAGTTGAAGAGAAAAATAACAACTACTGACCAGTTTACAGCTCTTACTGCATTCAGTAAACTTACAGTATTATATAAAACAGAAAAGAATGCATATAATGTGAGCAACTTAAAATTAATCATTAATTTTCTATCCTTTACTGAATGCACAAGTCTCTGAAGTGCACACTTCTCAATAACCTAAGACCTACGTTCAGAATTATAAATCAGTATAGATTTCTGTGATTTTTTTTAATATCCATCATTTAGATGAAGAGGGAATTAGGATACATTAGCATACAGCATAGCATGTGTTTGTTTCTGCCTGTCATGTTGATTGGTATTTGTCTTCAATCCCACATGGAGATGTCTTCTCTTTTTGAGCAGAACACAAATGTTTTCTGTTATATTAAATATCATCAGGTGTCCAGGGCTGTGCTGAATAGTCATTTTTATAACTACCTGTGAAAAACAGGTTTTGGAAATGAATTTCTACTTTCCATATAATTAAAAAAAAAATAATAATTTTTTTAAATAAAAAAAGAGGTTTTGTCTTCTTTTTCTCCCTTTTTTTTTTTTTTCCCCAATATATATATTTGAAATTCTACCATAAGGGAAATGTCAGTATTTTCTGAATCAAAATAGAATAACAATAAGACCCATCCATTTCTAGTGAAGGCAGCTGATTTATTTCCATGTAGGCATAGAAGGTGGATTCTTTATTAACACAGTATTCATAATACCATTTGAAGACACTTTTTCTAAATTCTTAATTATACCATATATCACAAGCCTTCCTTACCAGGGAAGATGGATGGGGGGGTGACCATTTGAACAGACTTTCTCCAAGTTGTGCATTGCTTATGTATGTTGCAAGCTTTCCTACTGATGAAAAGAAATACAGTTTAGGTTTTTTTACTTTGGTTTTCAAAGTAGTGGGGGGTGTCCTTGAAATGGAGGCTTAACTCCTCTCTTTCTTTGTTTCTGGATTATTGTTCCACATGGGAGCAATTTAAACAAGTCCTGACTGGACTGTAATCCAAAAAGAATTAAACCATGACTGCTACCCTGACTTGTGTAGCATTACGAAAAAAACAATAATACCAAATCTGAAATAGCCAACTTGCTTTTTTTTTTTGAGTACATTTTTAACAGATTAGTTGCTTTCCGTTCTGACATGGGAAGCCACGCAGAAAAGATATTGGCTTTGCATGCTGGGAGAACTGACTCAAGATCCTCTGGTAGGTGATAGTAATATCAGAAAAGATACTGAAAGGAGATTATAAAATGAATAAAAAACCATGAAGCAATGCAAAAACAATTGCATGAAAAACGGAATATGAAATGCAGGTCATTCTCATTTCTGTCAAAACATCACAGGATCATAGGAGGGACAGTTGAAAGGGACTTGAGGAAGCCATCTCCAAACTCAGAGAGGTCATGTCATGGTCAGTACTAGAGGGGGAGCAGCCAGGGCTTTGCTTAACCATTCTACTTCAAACCAGGTTTAAACACAGACAAATATTTTGGGCTCCAGGATGGCCAGAATGCCTTCTTTACTCTGGTTGATTAAATATCAATTAAGAAAAAAATGAATTTAAAAGCCTTTGTGAGTAACATTTGCCAGGTTGTGCTAAGCGTCAAAACACTTTTTTAAAGTAGGAGGGAAAAAAACCCGAGAAACTACTCAATTTCTAGGTAACAGAAAGGATTGTAGTGGCTGCTTCATCTGATACCTGATTCATTTGATTTATTAATCTCTGAATTATGCTGGTTACTGAGAAGAATTTAGCTCTTATTCTGCCCTCCATTAGTAATGATTTTTTTTTCTGTATAATGGTTTATAAACTTCATTGCTATGTAGGTTGGTTTTTTTTTTTCAGTCAGTGTCATCTAACCAGCTATAAAATGATGAGGTGTATTGCATAGAATCTATTCCAATTTTCTATTAGTTACTGTGTAATAAGAAACTGAAAAATTACCTTTTAAAACATTGAGAATGCTCTCTACAATAACCAACAGTATTTCCATTCAGATCCCACTTGTAAGAGTGCTTTCTCTAAAATTTAAATATAAAGTTCAGCTCTTCTGAAATATATCCTTGATTCAACGTAACTAATTATAGGACATCTTGGAAGTGGTTTGAAACTGTAATGAGGTGCTAAAGAGTATAATGAAAAACACAGAGTATTTCAGAGTTCAAGAGGAATTCCTCATAAAACCTTATGTACATGGAGAACGGACTGTATCCCTTTGGCTTTTCCCCCTAGTCATAAATCTGAGATTGTGCAAATATGAATCCAGTTTTACAATTTAAAAAATATTTTAACAAGGAAAAATAGGACCAAATTAATTTGCAATGAAAGTTGTTTTTGCACAAATGCAAAGATGTTGTGTTATTACAGATGAAAATGCCTTTTTACTACTGATTGGTGACCTGTGAGAATAATTTATTGGGGTTTTTTTGAAACTCCTTATATGTCTGGTGCAGAGCAGGCCATGTGGATGTTTCCAGCAGTTCCAGTTTTCTTGGTGCATGACTAAGGGAGAAATACTAGCTGTGCGATACAAGTCAACTGTGGAAAAACAGAGTCTAAGAACATTTTAAGAATCCCAGCTGAGGCAAAAGTGGCTATTGTGGGACCCGTGAAAGGCACCATGGTTAAGTTTATTGACACAATTAACACCTTACTTCTAACACAATTCAGTGAGCCACAGATACAACTTGTGCAAAAAACCATACTCTTTTAGTAATTTGCAAATCCCACAAGATTATCATTCTGCCAGCCATGGCTGCTCTGTTAAACAACCTTCCAATTAAACAGCTGCAGGAATCCTGAAAGATATACTATAATGCTGTGTATTAATTTACCAGGTTCCATAATAAGCTTTAAATAAACGAAGTTATCAAGCTAATTAGAATTCAGGGGAAAATGATTGTTTTTTGAATTTCCAAAGTTCTGAAATTGGTTAAAATTCTCTCAAAGAAAAATAAGGACATTCAAACAATAGTGGATCTTATACTAGGAGGTATAGTCCAGTGGTCTAGAAAGCAGAAATACAGTGTCAACTGTTTGGCCTAAGATTTCTGCAACAGTATTTTCAAAAGTCAAAAAGGGCTCATTTTTTTCTAAAGTTGTTTGGAAATCAGAGCTACAGAGAGAGCCTTGGTGGGATTTTTTTAAGGAGCTCTGGGCTACTAAATTGATGGTCATCACTGATTTAAAGCAGTGCAGTAGTTTCTGAGAATTCCGTCAATCTCAGAGATGTGTAGTCTGCTGTTCAGATGCCCTGAAACCATCAGCCTCCATTTGTTCTTCCTGCACAGAATTTCAACTGAGATGTAGATATCTCTGTCAGAGGATCTTGGGCTTCTGATCCTCCTTTGTTAGCTCACTATAATAGCACTATTTTCTTCTCCAGTCTTACCAAGATAAGTATTTCAATGGGTTTCGAGGCCCTAAGGTATTACAGAAGCTGTGTAAATACCTAGATTAGATAAAAAATATAAAAGTGTAAACAGTAAACTTGTTTATAACATATATTGTCATCTCTAAATACTCTACAAAAACATTTGTTTGAGAAATCACAGAATCACAGAATGGTAGGAGTTGGAAGGGACCTCTGGAGAAAACTTATTGCCCGCCAGGACTCCAAGGTCCTTCTTCATAGAGCTGCATTCCAGCAGGTCAACCTCTAACTAGTACCAGTGCATGTGGTTATTCCTCCCAGGGTGCAGGACGCTATACTCATCCTTGTCAAACTTCATTAGGTTCCCCATATTAGCCTGCCCCTTCATTTTTATCCATAAACCTTCAACATTTTCTTCATCATCCCCTAGGTAGAGCTTGATACATTCCAGTTGCTCTCTCACATAAAGAGCAACTCCACAACCTTGCCTTGCTAGTCTGTCTTTCCTAAAATGTACATAACTGTCCATGACAACATTCTAGTCATGCAAGCTATCCTACCATGTCTCCGTAATCAGAGATCATGGCCCTGTGACTGCACTCAGATCCCTACTTAGAAAATACAAAATAATTCATTACACCTTTTATAGCCTCATAGAATTTAAGGATTTCAACTTTTCCACTAAACTAAAAAAAAGCCAAACCAAACCAAAAACATTATATTCATTTTCTGCAGTAATATGTAAACATTACAAATTTAGAAAGTAGTTGTTTCTTGTTTTAGGCAGTGAGTAGCTATGCCTGCTAGGAAAGGATGCACCACTTAAAGTGGGTAGTGGGCATGGGGAGAAATCAGCACAGGAGGAGGAGTGAATAGAAGCTAGAGCTCCCTGGGAGAGGTACTCTCACTTAAGAGCTAACAGCTGTAGAATTACTTTCTTTCATTGAGTAGCAGTGTAATAGTACTAAGAAACTGTACGTGTGGTGTAGTCTTTCTTGGATTTCTAACACGACATATTTGATCTCTTAGTGTCATCTGTGGGCAGACAGCACTACTTCAATGTTCCTCATCATGTGTTCTTGAGGATCTCCTGGGATATTTGCACTCCTGATAAAGCCCCAGTGAAAGGCAATTAAAAAGCAAGCCTATTGGCACTAAACTTTACTATAAGGTGACCCATGTCCTGGTTGGAAATGAGCAAAGTGCTGAAAACTGAATGATGTTGAACATAATTTCTCTGGAGAGAGGGGAGTCATCAATAACATTCTCATTTATTGTCTGACTTAAACACTCTTTTGTCTCTAGGCACCCTTTAGTTGCATTATGACATGGATCACATTCCTGCTAGGGTCTTACTTATTTGTATGATGTATGATGGCTTAGGATGCTCCGCTTGGTCAGGCTTTCAAAATGGTCTTGCAAAGAGAGCTTAACAAGTTTTATCCTAGCTCTGCACTGACAGTCTGGGCAAAGTATGAATTGAGAGCAGTCCTGAGGAGTTAGACTTGGGGGTGCTGGTTGATTAAAAGCTCAACATGAGCCAACAATGTGTGAACACAGTCCAGAACCGTATCCCGGATTGCATCAAAAGAAGTGTGGTCAGCAGGTTGAAGGACATGATTCTCCCCCTCTACTCCGCTCTTGTGAGAACCCACCTGAAATATTTCATCCATCTCTGGAGCCCCCAACACAAGAATGACATGGATCTGATGGAGTGGGACCAGAGAAGTGCTACCAAGATGATTTGAGTCCTGGAACGCTTCTTCTATCAGGACAGGCTGAGGCAGTTGGGGCTGTTCATCCTGGAGAAGAGAAGGCTCCACGGAGACAATATTGCAGCCTACCAGTATCTGAAGGAGGCCTATGAGAAAGCTGTGGAGGGACTATTTACAAATGCCTGTAGTGACAGGACAAATGGTAATGGTTTGAAAATGGAAGAGGGTAGAATTAGATTGGAAATAAGAAGGAAAATCTTCACTCTGAAGGTGGTGAGACACTAGAACAGGTTGCCCAGGGAAGTTGTGGGATGCTCCATCACTGGATGTGTTGAAATCCAGGTTGGATGGGGCCTTGAGCAACCTGGTCTAGTGGGAGGTGTTCCCGCCCATGGCAAGGGGGTTGGAACTAGATGATCTTTAAGATCCCTTCCAACCCAAACCATTTTAGGATTCTATGATTCCCCTACTAATCCACATTTGTGTGGGTGTTTTATGTCTCTCTAAGCTGTCTGTAATAGGCAGTCATTTTCATAACTAATAGGATTTCCAGCTTTACTTCAGAGGTGCCCTGTTCAATTCCTGGTTGTAACTTGTTTGATGACTGCTGCACTGATTCATCTGTCCTTCCCTTCACATCCCTGTTGCTGTTGTATGCAAATAACACAATAATAAAGAATGTTCATGTACTGCAATCCCTAGAGACCATATTTCAGAGGAAAGGTAAGCATTAACAAGACTACATTGCAGATTAAATGTAATTGCCATTACACACACACGCAAAATTGAAATTATTTATTATTTATACTTCACAAATCATTGAACTGATTTTTGTGCATGTACCTTCCCAAAAGTGACTAGAACCCTTCTCATCCTACCTTGCTCCCTAAATCAATCAATACTCAATAAAGAGAACTAGGATTGCTGCTTCTTTCTGCCTTCCTGATGTTCTGAAGATTCTTTTGCTGTTGCCCACAGTCAACTAAATCAATTTCTTCCTGATTCCTATAGGAAATAAAATCTGGTGGAAAAACTTCTCAGATTATATAATTTCTGTGAAATAACCCAGGGGACACATTCCTTGAGGTGTCTGAATGAGACTGTCTGAGGCACTCAACATGGTCCACACTGCTGATGCACACTCAGATCTTGCACCCTGTCAAGCACCAGTGATGACCAGAGAGATAAAAATAAGCCCATCATAATTTAGATGTGCTATTGCCAAGACTCCCTGACTATCAGCCTGCAAAGAGTTCAGCCTGTGAGCAAAGAGTTCAAGAATTATTTTTTCATGAAGCAATAATTCCCAAAAATTTTATGTAAAGGTCCAGATTCTTCTTTGTCTTGAAATTTGTCATCCTTCAAAGCAATCTGTACCACTTAAGTGTAAATACCTGCAAAACCAGTCATCTTCCATTTAAAGTCCATGATATGGACGTCAGTCATACAGCAGTTAGAGGTTCTATGCAAAAAAATATTAATAATCTGCTTTTAGTGAGTCTGGACATCGAAGAAAGAGCCACAGCTATGATCAGGGATCTGATCCAGTTTCTGAGCAGGCTCCATAAAGATTAAGTGACATTACCTCTGTTGGAATGGGTCCATAATTTATGCTGTTACTTTTAGGATTGCATTCTTCCAGAAAAGCTGTATCATGGAATTTAAAAGCGGACTATTTGTAAAGCAGTAATAGTGGATCAATCTGGGACTTCATTTCAGCATTTCAAAAACATACACACTGACAGTGTCTAAATGGCACAGAACAATGCAGAGTTGGTAATAGACCAGATGCTGCTACTTCTTACCCCTCAGCTATGCTTCTTTAAATTTTATTAGAACATAATAAGCTCAGATAAAAATATGCTTTAATAAGTCTGCATTAGTTAACAGCCTGGTAGGAATTCTAATTATTATTGAGTTTATCATGGAGTACTACAATATGCCCTTTCTTTAAATTTCTAGAGACCTCTTAAGATGCAGATTGCTAGCTGTATAAATATTTGTGAATATTTATGATGCATAATTCATTTGTTTCCCAAAAAAAGCTTTGTAGTTTGTTGGGTTTTGTTGGTTTGTTGTTTTTTTTTTTTTTGTTTTTTTTTTTTTTAAATACTGTTCAAATGCTGTTATTTTATTGAAAGCTATGCTACTTAGCCAGTTAAGTCTGTTACTATTCCAGTGAGTAGATGAAGATTTGAGAATTTGAATTTTGAAACATAGCTCTGATAATGCTTTTTAAAAGTATTCTAGGATACTCACTTAAGTATTATGACTTTATTTCTTTTTCTTGTTTGGTTTTTTTTTTTTAATTTCATTTTTAAATCCATCTTGTTGTAAAATATAAGACATAGATTTATAATTGACTAAACAGTGCAAAAATATCAGTGATTACTCATCCTGGTTTTCTCCTCATAAGACACAGTGGTACTCCTGCTGTTTTCACTTTTTCTTATGCAGATGCTGTAAAGAATTCCATGAGATATTATTGATCAGGATTAGATCAGGTTCAGAAAAATCATACGAATTTGCTTCTGTCTGACAAGACAAGACAGTCTTTCCATCTTAGGTAGTTCAACATGTTCCATGGAAAATGTGTGGACATTAGATACTATATTTGCCTTATAAACAATATTTCAATTAATTAAACAGATTACTATAACTGAAAATCGCTTTTAGTGTCTTTTTCCTCTAATGCCTGTAGTTTCCTTTTTTCTTTCAGCCTGGATTTATCATTTTGTACTCAGTTTATAAAGATTAATTCAAAATACCATACATAAATTGATTCTAATTTTATTCAAGCCCTACTACACCTTTGACTAGTTTTACTACCTTATTCTTCTAACCTTTATACTAGCTGCTGAGTTGCAGTCTTCAGTGTGGTCAGTTACTGTGCCCATGCCAGCATCAGCTGGCTTTCTCGTGGGGTCCTCTGTGGGTTACCTTTCTCACTTCTACCAGGAGAGAAGAAAGAAAAGGATGAACCAAAAAAAAAAAACCCAAACCTCAAACTCACCAGGATTTCATCTTCTACAGCAGCTTGTATTGCATTTCAATATTCTGTTCTGATATAGATGTTGCTTGTCAGGTATCTGAGTCTTTAAAATAGAAATAATACTAGTCTAGCTCTGAATTCTTAGTTTATTTGCTATATTATCATATGTTCACTCCCTACTCACTGACCTCAGTGGCCCTTTCCAGCTCAAAAATTATATTTTCCCTTTTTTAGATTTTGTCTGCAAAAATATCAAACAATGACCTTTCATGAAAATAGATTTTTTGCATATATGTCCTCAGCAAAAAGAAATCTTTGTAAAAAAACCAAATGAAACAACAACAACAACAAAAAAAAAAAAGAAAAGAAAAAGAAAAAAACCACACCAAAAAAAAAAGGAAAGAAAACTGAGTAGAATTCTTGTTTATTAACCCTTGAACACAGTTGTGGTACAGAGAGAATACTGGACCTCTAGATACCAGCCCAACAAAAGTATTCTAGTTACCAAACCCATGGTCAAGCATATGTGATTATTTTACTTGAGAGTCTCCCAAAAATTCTTTTATACAAACCTGTGAACTCCAGATCTCAAACCATTAAGACAAATTTGATATCTTTCAATTGATAGAGTTGTTGGAGTGTAAAAGTCCATGCAATATAGGCCACATAACAAACATATTCTAGCTGGCGGTCTGACCAGCCCTAAGGAGCTACCACAAAGCATATGTATTGTAGCTAGTGTTAATCAGGACTCGAAGACTAGGAAACCCAAAGTAGTGCATAAGATATTAAGACTTAAGCCCTTTTCCTATAGATGCTCTCCGTTAACTACCCTCCCTTCCCAAAGAGGAAGAGAAAGGGAATAAGGGAGAGAGGCTTATCGATTAGAAAAAGAAACCAGAACAACTTTAATCAAAATTAAAATAATAATAAAAATTGAATATATACAAATATATACAAAACCAGTACTGAACCCAACTCCCCCTGATGGCAATTACATCACAATCACCACTGATGCTGTGGAGCAGGCACCAGCAAAGTCCCAGACTGTGCCCAGTGGCAAATGGGAACTGGGTTCAGGAGCTGGATTCAGGAACACACAGATCAGGAGTGAAGGCAGAATGGACAGAGACCTCCATGGATGCCAGCCATTGAAGAAGAGTGGAAGAAATTGGAAGAGGACCCCAGTCAAGCTGAGCAGCAAAGCCGGACAAAACCCTACTGATCCCTCAGCTTTATACCAAATATGATGTATATGGGATGGAATACCTTGTCGGTCCGTTTAGGGTCACACGCTCTGTCCACTCCTCCATGCAGGTGTGGCCTTTTATTTTTTGCACCCCCCCAACATGGTACACAAGATCCAGCAGTGACCTTGGTCTACACACCAATCCCCAGTATGAACTCTAAACATGGAGTGTTATCACTGCTAGAAGCAGACACTGCCTGGGAAAATAAGCTATTAACTTCAGACAGTGCAGTTAGTCAAAAGAATTGAGCTGAAAAGTAAAATCACTGAACAGAATTAGTTCTGTTCTCACTCAAACCAGGACAACCCTGTCCTTTCTACATGAAATGGGTTCTTAATAAAAATATAAGCATTGTAGTCTAGGAGAAATTAACATACTGGAGACAAGAACAGAACAGCTAGAGAATAACACTTCCCATCTACTGTAGAAACAAGATCACCACTAAAGTCCAAGCAGTCATAGTCAGATTTATATTCATATATCTTCCTACTAAGCAGAATGAATCTTCAGTTGACAGAGACTATGCTGTGTTTTCACACACTATTTCTTAGCCAGGAACTATTTCTGTAGGGAAGTGATGTTATTTTTCCTGTAGGTGACAGATGGACTTTACAATTGAGATCTTTTTCATCTCCCCTTATTGCCTGTTATCCCTAATGAAAGACTCTTGTATTAGAAGTCCAGTCTTAATATATTTTATTTATGTATAGCATATTTTCACATAACACCTTTTGCTTAAGGTGCAGCTGCTGTTAGAAATCAAAACAGTTTTGAATAAATAAGGAAAGGAATGGACTATAGCATGTCATAGATTATGCCATTCTATTTACCAATGCTCTCCTGTCTTAAATGTAGAGTAAACCACTAGTCTCACACTGAATATTGCAGAAGCAGAGATTTATAAGAGATAAGAAACATAGAAAAACTCAAACAAAAAAATAGAATGTCAGCCATAGAAAAAAATTAACACTGGGCAATAAAATAAAACAAAACAAATAGCCATTTGAGTCTTTAATGAGATATCAGATTGATCAGATGAAACATCCAGATGAAAACCTCTTCTTGACATAAGTAGAATTCTGTTATCAACTGATAGGAGACGAAAAGAATTGAGCAGCATTTATTGCCAGCAAGAATATTCAGAAATAATAGCTAAAGCAGAAGAATAATTTGTAAGAAAACAAAATGAAAGCATTTTTTTGGACTTTAAATCACTAAGCTATGATGTCATAGAGTAATTTAATCTGAAAGGGATCTCTGGAGACCATTCTTAAATGGAGACCAACATAAATCAGATTTCTTGGAGTCTTTTCCAGTTGGATTTTCAATTTATCAGGGATGGAGGTTGCATAACTTCTTCATGCCACCCTCTCCTATGTTTTATTACCTTTCTTATGAATGTTTCTCCTAATATTGAATCAATTCTGAGGCTCATCCTTTGCCATTTGTTGTTCTGTTCTGTATTTCTATGAAGCGTCTTCTTTCATGCACTTAATACTCTCTGATTAGATAAACAGTAAGTTCTCTGTTCTCCAGATTGAAGAAATTAAATTCTCTCAGCCTCTCCTCATATACCATGTGGGTTAAACACCTTCCCATCTTGATGGCCTTTCATTGTCCTAGATACTGTAAATGTCTTTCTGGAATGGGAGAACCAAAAGCTGGACAAGGTTTTCCAGATCAGGACCCATATGTGCTGAATAGAATGAAAGATTCACTTTCCTTGGCCTTCTGTGTGGCATGTGATTGACCTTCTTCAACACAAAGGCACACTGATGACTCACATTCAATTTGTTGTGCACCAGGATTCCCAGGTCCTTTTCTACAAAGTTGTTCTATACACAACCAGATCCCAGCCTGTATTTTTGTGAGAGTATTCTGTATCAGTTCCAGGGATGTGCCTTTACTTTCTGGTGAACATCACAAAGTTCCTTCAAATCCATATCTCCATCTCTTTGAGCTCCCCCTGCATGGTAGCCCTAACCTAAAGCTTATTGAGTGCTCCCATCATTAATTTAGTTTCAGCCAAAACCTTCTGAGGTGCCTACTGTCCCACTGCCAATATCATTAGCACTGACCTTAAGCAGAGTTGTCTTTAGGACTGATTCCTGAGGAACACCACTAGCAATCAGCAGTTTGTTGAACTTCATGCTATTGATCACAACTCATTGATCCTGCAATACTCATTCCTGTGAGCTTTATGTATTCTTCTGTTGTTTCTTGTGCTGGCCAGTTCTACATATATCTCTGAACACAAGGACATTAGCTAGTGATCTAATATGATGATCTCACAAATTCCTCTATGTATACTTTGATCTCTAGAATTACATGTTTCTAATCAATAGAAGATGCAAAACTATTAAAGCAACCAGAATAATATGCTGGAACAAATATCGTTCAGGTCTCATTGTTTTCTCAAGCTACAGTTAGTGTTTAGATTTCGTTTCTTCTTGCAGAATTCTGTGAAGCTTACTTTCACCATGAGGTTTCAATTTGTGAGAGTCTTTTGTTTGTTTGTTTTTAGTTGTTTGTTTTTTTTTAAATATGACAGGCAATCCCTGTCACAATTGAATTAATGTGATTTGCTACTGTGCCCCAGCTCACTATAGTAGTGCTGTGCCATTAGCTCTTCACAAATCAAAGATCAGGGTATGAGCTCTGCAAATCAGATTTCAAAAGTGTTTACTGCAGGAAAATTTGAACAGTCAGTGTAGTATATTACACTCTAAGTAATGGTTCATTCACTGTTTTTAAAGTAATAATAAAAACTGAAGGTAAGAGTAACATTTTGATATGCTACAATAAAAATACAAGCATTCTAAAGAAAAAATCATGAGTTTTTTTTTTTCATGTAAGAAATGGAAAGTCTCAGGTCATTTTGTCACTCTTTAGTAGCATAGCAGCAGGACGTAAGATGTAGGCTCAAGTATTCTAGTACCATGAGGAGTGGGTCTTTCTTCCCGTAGTATCCTCTGCAGAATCATGTGAGGTGGGATTTTTGCTGTCTGGGATTGGGATTTCATCTTTGTGGTTTGTTGGGGCTTTTTCTGTTTTTGTTTTGTTGTTGTTGCTGCTGGTTTTTAGTTTGGTTGGGTTTTTTGGGGTTTTTGTTTGTTTGTTTGTTTATTCCATGTAAGTAGATTGTTAGTATTTGAAGTTAATTCAGATTTGTTCAGCATCATTGGCATGAATTATTTTCCTTCCGTAAAAGTTTTACTTCAATTTCATTTAGTAATGTTTGTTGGTTTTGTAATAGCATGCCTAGGATAGTGGGAGTAGACAGTATGAGAAGTCTTAGCTGGAGTGTCAAATAAAGGAGATTTTACACTGAGAACAGCTTTTTCAAGATACAGGCCAGATGGTAGCTTTAGGACGTAAAGCTGAGAGAAGGAGCTGGAACTGTGTCAAGAGAAATAGATTTTTTTTAAAAAAGAGTACTAGAAAAAAGGAAGCAAGAGGGATTATGAAGTCAAATCAGCACACAACTATTTGTGCTACCATTCTCATATCTTCATGAATAGATGTATTACTCACACATTAACCTAGCAAATCTAAACCAAGGATGAGGAACAAGGTGAACATGCTGAATATTTGGATACCATTATATAAATATAATTCACTCTTTTTATCTGTGAGATGTTGTCAAAATATGACATCAACACAACCTTTGAAATTTCCATCAGGTTTGAAGGAGGAATTGAAGCTGTTACTTATCCAAACCCGAGACGGAATAGGAATAAGAACTACATCTATATCAAAATGACAAAACTGCGTGACACATTGAAAGACAAGTTACTTTCCACCTCTGGACCTAGAAACCTTGTATATTGTTAGGACTGCACTTGTCTGACTGCACTGGTCTGAAACCTGCACTGTCCCACCTCTACTCTGGAAACAAGGCAGGGACTGGTGGAAGTTTGGCTTCATATTTCAGAGCCATCTTAAAATATATTGAAGGATAATAAAGTGCCAAAATGAAAATACCTTCTTGATTGCAGCACTTTTCCTTTTTTACAAACCTGACATTTTCTTAGCCAGGATTGCCCAGAATTAAGTTTTTTTTCCCAGATGTACAACATTAGCCATAGAGTTACAGTTTATAATCTTTAGCAAGAGCTAACGGAAGTCAAACCGTGACTGTTGTAAGTTAACTATCATTGTGCTATACCATCACAAAGACAATAGATTGATTCTCTCATTTTTTATGGAAAGTGACTCAAAATACAGCTATAGATACATATAAAAGAACGGTCCAAAACAGACTGACCCAAATCAGGTGTATAGCAGGCATAGGAAGCAGGGGGTAGCTTTAAGTGAACACCATTCAAAGCTGGAATATGTTGTTGCTGCCGTGAATTGATCTCAAAACTAGTGACAACTATTTTTCATTCTTAAAGCATGTTCTTGCTGGAGGAGACATTCCAGAATAACAAGTTTTACAACAATTTATGGATGAGACAGAGATGGAGGAGTCTATAGGGCTTACTGAAGCTAACTGTAGCTCTTAGCTAATTGCTTGACACTGAGATTCTGCCTGAGTTCATGAGAGAAAGGAACCACAAAGGTTTGTATATCTGACCTGCTTTGGATAACAAGAGAGTTAATAAATCTGCAGAGTGAGGGAGTTGGATTCTTTTCATATATAGCTGTGTCAAATCTTTAGTATTTAGACAATATGTTTTCTATCTATAAAACTAGAAGAGGAAATTCCCTTGTTAACAGGAGATTGAACATTACTAGCTGGAAGGGAGCCACAAAATGGGTTTTCAAAACTCTTTGAGAGAGAGCAACTTCTTCCATTCTCAAAAAAACCAAGAACTTGTGCATTTGGGAGCTTTTGGATAACAGTCTGTTAGGCTCAGGAGGCAGAAAGAGAGGAAGAGTTTTACAGCTGAAGATTGTAAAGTCATGCCTCTCTTTTCTGAAATATATTGCAGGTTGAGAAAGTCCCTGTGTACACTGACAAGGTGTGTAAGAATGTATTTTAATGCACATTTCTGTTTTCACTCTGTGTTATCCCATGTTTCAAAAAATAACTACCATTCATGAATATTTGGTGTATTTGGATATGTTATGAAAGTCTTTAGAGAACATAACGGTATATTTGCTACCTAATAACTCCAAGAAGCAGATAAGGTATATTAAGTAGATATAGTAAAAATTCTCAATCAATTTATTTTATAATGAAATTTAAGAGATGGTTTTGTCATGGTCTACAAGCACTTAAGTGAGGAAAGCCATCTGATGGTAATGGCTTTTTAATTTACTGCAAAGTCATAATGAATTTCAGTGAGCAAAAGCTGATGCTAGATAAACCCAAGTAGAAACAAGGTACATATAGTAAGTAAAGATAATTAAGTGTTGGAAAAGCTTTCCTGGGTGGATTCCTCATCACCTGAAGTCTAAAAGTTGAGACTGGATATCCTTTAATTAAGTTTGTGATAGTACAAAAAGAAGCTGTAAATTTGATAATTAGTGAGTGAAGTTCTTTGTCAGAGATCAGACAGATATTTTAATGGTCTGTCCCAACTTTAAATCTGTGAAGACTGGGCAAATGTTGAAGACATTCGTTTACCTTATTCAGAAACTCCCCAGATTTTTGCATATAATGAGATTGCAGCAACAGTTTTGTGCAAGATCACCAGTGTAAGACAAAGTGTACCAGACTAAAGAGGTGACACATTTCTACCCTCCTGAGCTTGCTTTCCAATGCACATTTCAAGATTGTTATCTGGAACATAAGAATAAAGTCTGTTCCTGTGATGACTCTTCAGAGTGTAAGAGAGATATACAAATCTTCAAAATATGGTGGATGAATGGAGAAAATCGTCAACATTTATTTCCCACTCTCACTTGATTCATTGCTGAGTATATCTCTGGACGCTGTTGCTATATTTTAGACTGTAATCCCTGCAGTGTTTTCCTTTTTCCCATTAAGGAAAAAAATGTAACTGGAAAATGTAGATTTGACAGAGCAAGTAATGATTGAGGGGTTTATTACAAAGCCAGGATTACTAAATCTGTATTTTTTTTTCCTTTTTTTTCTAATCTATCTAATCTTTAAAAATGAAAAGACTCATGAGTTTAGTGTTGGAAGTACTGGATGAATACACAGTCTCAGACTGAAGACTGAATCAATGGAATTAAAAAACAGAAGCTTTCCTCGCTTTTTATTTAGTGTCTGGGTGAAAGTGTAAAAGCGATTATAGGCTTTTCTTCCTACAAGAGTATCTATCAGAGTCCATCCTAAACTTTCTGTCTGAGAATACAGTACAGCATTTTTTAATTATGCTCAATTGATAGACAAGCATTCTGCCCACTTAATCTATTTCCTCCTGATTTCTTTCAGAAAAGATAGGGAGTTCATATGCTCACCTGCACATAGAAACAAGCAATCTTCTTTAGGTCCATTTTATGCCTTCAGAAACTGATACTTCTAACTCAGTTTTTAGAGATGCTATATTAAATGCCTTTCTTAACAATCAAATGTTAATTAAAGATATTAATTCCACTTATTGAATTACAAACAGTTTAAAAAAGGCCAGACCTGAACTAGGCTATGTTGAAATGTGTACAGCTTTTAAGATTTCTCTTTCATTTCTATTTAAGTATGCATCTGAAGAACATCTGATGCATTATTAGAGAGCAATGAGTAATTTTAGTGGTTTTAGCAAGCATCACCATTGACACCTTTTGGGAATGTAAATATGTTGCTTCTCTTTGTCTTATCAGCTCAATTTTTTTTTCAATAAAGACTTTTTAAGTATAAATGATTTATTTTGATTCAAGGTACACCTTTGACATAGATGTGGAAGTTAGATGTAGTTCTCTAAGGATGCCCTGACTGTGTGAATTGCCTTGCCCTCACCTTCCTTGCCAAAAGGATGTTTTTCTATAGGTTACAAGTTGTATTTGCCACATTCATAGGTTTATGAAATACTCTAAATTCTCTCAGTTGATTCTAAGTTCTTTTATTAAGGCAAATTTGATTCAAGCTCTCCAAGTGGGATTTAGTTTCATGCTTTAGTTTCATCCTATGTATCGGATGCATGTGCCTGCCTACTTGTGAGCATCTACTTGTGCTCTGTATGTCTAACCTCCCAACACAGAGGAGATGAGTGGCTCAGTTCAGTTGCCTAAATCCAAACTCACCTAAATGTATACAGGATATTCTCAGAAGGCCTACAGCCTTCTAGAACAGCATCTGAAATCCAATCAGAATATGCTTGTACATCTCATGCTTACTTATGTCTGGGCATCTGAATCCTGCCTCCAATCAACACAGTCATGTGATTCTAAACAACTATTCAACTCACCCTTCAATAGACATTTAGGGCATAATATAAAGGCCTAAACAAGGGCGTATACTGCCATTCCTAAAGTACTGCAGGTACATTTATATGATATTAGGAGATATGATGGAAGATCTCTAAGAGACATGCTCTTTAGGACTACCAGCTGAAGTCTAGGTGGGTTACTCTATTATGTTTTTAATAGCAGAGGACAGGTAGAATAAGGCAACAGGGATAAGTCTTTACTGGTCAGTCAACTGAACTTTAGATCCTCTGAAGCCACATGTTGTTGAATTTTTCATTTAAGAAAAATTTCCTTAGTATTTACAACATCTAACTCTAAACTGAGTTGCAGTCTAAACCACATTTCCAAGCAACCACTTAGGATGGATAATATTTCTTTTAGCAATGATATCATAATACAAACTTAACTATCCATCTTCCCAACCCTTCTCTACCTCGTATTTCTTGTCCACATAGCAAAATAAGACATCTTCATTAGAACACTGTCTCTAAGTCCTGAGAATTCAGTGCAAAATAATAAATAAGTTCCATGAAAATATCTTAAGATTTCTTCCAGTTATGTTACTGTAGCAATTGAAATTCCTAGCAAAAGTTATAATTTTAATGCTTAGTTATGACTCAAAACCCACTTTCACCTTTTCTTGGACTCCAGTTGACTACATTAGTTTTTACTTCAAGCTGCTGGTGCAAAACTCCATTTTCTCTGTAGGTCAGAGGTACTATTTTAAGAGTGTGGCTTTCTATTCTTTTCTGAATGATTGTAATAGATAATGGAAAATGGCAGCTGGTTTTCTTCTCAGTGGGATGTATCTGTAAGTAATTATTAAGGAAGACTAGAACTTGGTATGGCTGATTGTCTCTTCTTTTCAACCTATAAATAAAAACTGAGAGCAATTAGGGCTAAAGGGCAATCTGGATGTAATTTGTGTGCAATGTCTAACACAGCAGGACTCTAATTCAAATGGTGTTATATGTAATGATATGATATTTCCACAGTTCTGTAATTTCCAGATTTGTGCAAGCCTGAAAAGGCTCAAATGCTAGAAAAAGTTATTTCTAACCAAAGTGGATATCTGGGAATGCTTAAATTGCATGAATCTATTCTTTTATGATAGGCGGCAGAGGTTCCCACATACAAGGCTTTCCCAAAGTTCTGACAAACATGATTTTGCCACATCTTTATCCCAAGTGAAAATCCATCTACTTTAAGACTAGCCTGACCAGAAAATACAGTCACCAATTAAAGATCTAAGGGACAAAAATAATGTATTCAGAAATTAATTCTCTTTAATAAAACTGCAAGACTATTAAGAAAAGTAGAATATAAAGAGGTAGGAAACACTCCAGCAATAGTGTAAATGCAAGAATTATTTTTTATAAATAAAAGACATTCAAGATGACATGTCAAAGCACAATAGCCACCAGTTGTGTAGGGACTAAGATACCCAATTATGCAATTCCAGTTGAAAACGAATGGTATCTTATGATGTTCATGACATGATAGATACTTAATTCTGAACTGCAAAATGCCTGACTTTTTAAATTTGAAATACAACTGTGTCAATTAGATGCAGCAGATAGTATTTACACTTTTTCGTAGTACAAATGGGGGAAAAATATTCAGCTGCAATAAAAAATATTGTCTATATGTAAATGGAAACCAGCTGATAGAAAATTTTTGTACATCATTGTGGTCTGCAATTTGTCTTCAATTTAAAAAGAAGAATGAAAAAAACACCAAACAAAACCTTACAGGCACACTTGCATGTTTAACTGCTCTGCAATGGCAGAGATCATTCTTGTTTCACTTAGCATTCAGATGACTTGCTATTCTTCATAGCTCGTTTAGCTCATTTTTAAACATATAAAATAAACAATAACTTTTGGATGTTAGTAGATGTGGATCTGTTATTTTGATTCAGTAATGAAACTGTGCATTTAGATCTTTGTTCAAATCTCTCACTTTCTCACCAGAAAGACAAAAGGCTTTCGATAAGTAATTCTGAGTTGCTGAATTTTGTGCTTGTTGTGATTAATCTCTGGAAACATAGAGGCAGGCCAGTAGCTCAGCTGCCTCAGCAAAGCTTCAGATGTTCTGATGTACAGGATAAGGTATATCCCTAATGCCCCACTTTATTCCATAATGTCTGTCACAGACCATTTGATAAAGACACATCCTAAAAAGGCTTTAGTGTATCATTCCTTTGGGTTTGTGCTTGATGGACCCCTTACTCTACAGTGTCAAGGAGAAGAGAGGAATGAGCTATCTTCATTCATTTGCAATCTGCCTTATTTTGTTTTTTCTTTATCTTCTTTCTTCTCTTCCATCTAAAGATGCCTGTCATTACTCTTTGCCTTACGAAGTCCTTTTTGGCTTGAGCATAGATAACAACTCAGCCTGCGACATTGCACCAAGTCTTCACCATTGAAGATTGCAATCCTTTTCCCTCCTTTCTTTTTTATCTCTCATATTCCCATCTTCATCAGGCTCTTATTGCCAAAGTGAGATACATCTGTTTTATGCAAGGATTATGACACTTTTTACACTTTCCAGCCAGCATAGGACAGAAAAATTATTTTATTTTTTTTATCTGAGAGAAATTCCTCACATTTCTTAATACTTATAATTTGTTCTCTATAATGTCTCACATTTTCTTAAGTAAGGGAATAAGGGTTGTGTCTAAGGTGTAATTGAAGCAGTTTCTCAGAGAACGCAGAACTGAACTCTTCAGTCAATTCAAAAAGCTGGATCAATATGTATTTTAAAAGATCACATCCATCTAGTCATTCCATTGAATTCAGTTGTGGGAAAAATCTAAATACTACTCTACATCTTGGTTCAAAGGTCCTAAAGTGGTTTTCTTGGATTTGACTTCAAATACTGATTTGTTCGTCTTGTTCCAGGTTCCTCCAAGCAGGTTCTCTCATTTTGATGAGGTAATCCTGTAGAGGATGTATTGGGATTGGGTGTCATTTTAGTCTTTGAGCCTTTTATTCGTGTTGTACAAAAAATTCTACCTCTCTCCAGTTACTCACCAAATTCCTGTGCCTCAGCATCACCAGGTGTACAGTGCATGATGCTGTGTTACACTCTAGGAATACTGTCCATTAAGACCAACACAATAGAGGAGCTGGAGCCATCACCATGAAAAAAAAACCAACCAAAAAAAACCCCCAAACAACTAACCAAATAAACAACCCCTCAAATTCCTAATATTAGGACTCATTTTGATGAGTAGCACGAATATAATGTTAAACATCAATGCAAATGCAGAAAGCTAAGTTGCCCGTCTACCTGGCACAGGGTGTTCAGAGAGGGACAACTACAAGATATGACTAACCTGATCCTGTTGTGGCAATAAAGTGTTGCACAGCTAATGCTCCTGTTGTGGAGTGATTTATGATTTCCTGCAAGCCATTGTTCCAATTTCTTCCTAGCAACTGTATAAGATGTTCTGCTTACCTTTATTAGACCTAAAAAAACTGGCATCTTTAGATCTCGTAATGTGTAATGATGGCTGGATCTTTTCAGCAATGTATATAGGGAAAATGAATGTGTAAGGTCTCCATACCATACAACCATAACTAGTGTAGGAAATGAAAGTCCTTCCCTTCACTGTAAGTTTGAAGTGTTTGTAGTATCAAGGAATCAAAATACTATCTGAAATTTATTTGGACTTATTGTATCCCTGGCCAGATTTCTGTTTTCTTCGGCTCTGCAAACTGACTGCTCTGACAGCTGCAATGCTTCTCCAATTTTGTTCTGGAAAAGGATGGAGAAAAAAATTACATATACTTCTCTTCCTAACTACTGACTGGTTGGTGCTTCTCCTTAGATCTGCCAATGGTAATGATCTGAGGCAGGGCTGGTATGCTGTCTCTAATTTATTTTGACCATCTGCTTTTCTTACTTCTAATTGGTGTGTGTTAAGAGAGAGAATATTCTTAAAGAGCATTTAGGCTAAGGATGCTCCTGGACTCACTAAAAGCAGATTGAAATGTAATATTTTTTCTTTGTTGGGCAGATCAGACTGTATCTCAGCAACCATCTCATATTTGGCAAGATTATTCCTTTCACATAAAGTGGTTACACGTGCTAAGGTTGCTATTGGTATGAAGGATGCATTAGTAAAAATGAGAGAAGATCATTTTTAGCAGGTTCTGCACACTTGTAAAATATTTATGCTGTACCCTTCATGTACTGCAGTTTCATTGTAAACATTGAACCTTATGTGTCCTACTAATGCTTAAGATATGAAAAATGTATTCAAATAGAGGTCTTGAATAGGGGTTTGTGCACTCTGATCATTCACGGTGGAACAGCAGCCTTAAGGTTGGTCTGTTTTCTTCTCTTGTCATCTCAATGGAGGTCTTGAGAAAGGTGTCTGAAGTCTAATTTGCAGCATTTTTCAGATCCTAGATCCATGCTTTCATTGAAGGAGAGTTAATTGTATTAGAGCCTGAACTCTGATCTGAGAGCAGAACTTCCCAACTATGCAAAATTCTGCCTCCTGAACCATTGCCACACTGCAGACTGAAGGAATGGGAGACAGTTAAACATCGTTGAAATAAAAATGGACATTTTAATTTGTATTTGTTTGTTCTTCTTGCTTTCCCTATTCTTTCTGGGTGGGATTCATATGATCTAAGTTACTTACCTGGCAGTGCAGTCTGAACTACCTAAAGAACCTATGTGAAGAGAGGAGCATCCCCACAGGTGACCTGCTTTGCTCTCAGAGGTGCTTCTCTTTCTCTACTAGCTTCAGAGAAGAGTCTAATAAATAGCTTAGACTAAACTTTAAGGAGGTAAAGCAAAGAAAAACAATTAATATTTTTTTCAAGTAATTTTGAGTTTTCTGGTAAGATTGCAATTGTATTTTCAAACAGTACCAGAAGAACCTTTGCATTCAAGTAGATGGACAAAATGTAGTTTTTATCCACTTCATATCACTAATAAGTTTTTTCATAATATAGATTAATCAGCCTTTTCTGATGAAGCAAAACCTACCCACCTGTCAGTAATTTACAGTGTTATTTTCAAATGCCATTTCCCCCTATAGTTATACTAGTTAAAAATCCTTGTAATAATAGCTACACTCTTCTAGTAGATATGATATGAAATTTTGGTAACATACATTTCTTGCTAATACCATCCTTGTATTTCTTTTTTACAATATTCCTCAAAGAATTATGGTTTCTTTTGTCTTTATCATTTTATAGGACCCTGGTAATAGTGTATGGAATCTGTTAAAGAAAGAGTATTGTACAAGTATTGGATGAAATACCTACCTAGTAAACGGCTTTCCTGGTAAGGCGTTTGTATATTCTTTCTTCTATTCTGCAACATTTCATGTCAAGCTATGCAAAGGGAGGTTTATATCAGGTTCAATTAGATGTTTACTCAACACAAAGGATATTTTAAATATTTACAGTTCCTTTTTCTTTTAACAAATAACTTCAGAATTACTAGATTGTTTCCATCTCCCTTGAGAAAAATATTTTTGGTTTCCCTTTTGTGCTGTTGTGTATCATGAGGCTTTGTAGACTGATATCTACAGGTGCTCTTTTGCAAGAAATATGCAAGTTCAGTTTTGTAGTCTTGTGCAACAGTTAGAAATCTTCTTGCTTTTTTATTCTTCCTTTTTTTCTGTGTTTTAGTTTTGTTTGGGGTGTTTTGTTTTATTGGCTGTTTTTTTAAATATTTTTTTTTCTGTCTGTATTCACTGTAAGTGCTTGTGGTTTTGGTTTGTTGTTGATGATAAAGAGTATTCGTGGGGCCATAAACATTGGTGAAGTTTTAATTCATAGCTGGTTAATATGTTGGATATTAACAGTATTTAAATAAAGAGTATCAAGAAAATAACACATTATTTAAAGGATTAGTTATGAGGTCACTAGACAGGAACACTTGAACTCTAGTCCTATTACTAACTCTGGTTTATTGTATGACCTTGAGTGAGAAACTTCCGAAGAGGGTGAACAGTGTTTCTGTGAGGGGATGCAGTAATGTATGAATTGAATTACTCTTTACATAATTGGAGAGCTCATTAGGTAGCTGTTAAGAATGACTAAAACCCATTAAGCCTGATAAGAGTTATTTCTTAAAAAAAACTTAGCAAAAATTAAATCATATAAAATATGATTTTAGTTTCTAATAGAGTTGCTTTAACTCTTTCATTTCCAATACTGTCCTCATTGCTGATTCCTACTTCCATCAATTGGTTATAAAATTTGCACTGGAAATATTGTTAAGGATTTTACACCTGACAATGAGGCAAAGATTTATGAATTTAAACTAAAGAAACCCAAGACAAAATCACCAGATTTGACTTGCCTGATTGCTGTATAAGGAGATATACTTTCTAAAGACTGATGAAACACACAAGACATTTTATATTATGCTAGCCACAGTTGCTGAAACACTTGCCACTTTGAAATATCACTAGTTAAAAACAAATGTGTCTTCTCTGTTAAGCCTTTATAAGCAAGAGAGAAAATGTCTGGGAAATATGTTTGTGCTCTGCTCTCACATATTACCTGGATATGTACCAGGAGGAAGGGATCAAAATCTTTTCCTGGCAGAAAGGTCACAGTGTTCAAAACCCAGCTCAACAAGTCCCATAACAACTTTATCTACTTAGACTTGCTTTTAAGCAAGGATTTGACTAGATGTTCAGAGTCCCTTCTGACCTAATATATTCTAAGGGTGTGTGAGTCTGTGTAGTTAAGTGATATGTGTGATGATCAGAAAACTATCAAATAATGTCCACACACCAAGGTACTTTACTTAATCTTCAAGAGAAATTACATGGTTTAATATCCAACAGATGAAACCTACTGAACTCTAAAGATGCTGAGGGAAGATGAGGAGCCAGAAAAAAAGGAAGAGAAAATTCTTTAGTAAGGTTAGGATCCAACTGTGGGAGATAATTAGGTGCCTAATACCATAGGTGTACATATAATTTGCCCTGTGGTTTTCAGATTTTCTTTTAAATGCTTTTGTTTTAGAGTTTTCTGCTCTCAGAAGTCTGTGTGATCACTGACTGCTTTGATCACTGGAGGGCACAGATTTTTACATGCTGGGCAAATCTGAAGCCCACTTGGGGAATCATGACTGATTTTACAGAGGGAACTCTCTGTCCAGTCTCACTAGCAGGGGGTTATAAATCACCACAGGTGACTGTGAGTGAAGTATACTATGTTTCTGTAAAAGGACAAATGTCATTTTACAGTGTGGATAAAAGTTAATACAAGGCAGGTGACAGCAGAAAGCTTGGACAGGTTGGAAAAACAAAGTGCTGGAATAAACTGCTTGGATGCATTGTCAATATGGTCACTGACAGGCTTTCAGAATAGGTTGAAGAAAATTCTGTCAGGTATAACTCATCCTCATTGGGATAAAGGTGTGGATTTAGTCATCTTCTGGGGTCTCTCTCAGCCCTGTTAGTTTTTAACTGGCTGCCCCTGGAGCACTAATTATCAGATACAAAACTGATATTCTTAAAAGAAACAGTTGTGTAGAAAGAAGGCTAGGGGCAAGGGAGGCTGTGGATAGTCTCACCTCTATAATGTACATTATAGTGGGCAATCAATGCAGTTGGCACCAGCTAAAATCTGTATTGTCTAAATTAGGAGTAAACAATATCAACTTATGTTTGGAGGAAGCTGAATCCCTGACAGGATATTATTATTTGCAATCATAAAGATTTCACTCTCAATGGTAAATAAAGATTTCAGCTCTCAATGTGTTGAAAATATAAAGAAAATATCTGGTTAGCCTGTTTACTTTAAAATGGTGTGGCTTAGATGCCCCATCTGAAATCAACAGCCCTTATATTCCATACATTATCAGACTTGACGTATCTACTATTTTAGGTTGTAGATTGATATTATTAGCAGCAAACCACTGCTGTACTGGATATCTGAAGGCTCCTGAATATACCAGTTTTGTGGTATAGCTATGATGAACACATACAGCAAGAGTACTGCATGTATGGGCATAATATTGTTTGAGATATGAAAGAAATGAACACTGTGGCTAAAAACAAAATTATGATGAACTCAATACATCAATTACAAGAAGTAGCAGCTCTGTTTCCAAACACTAGGAATCATAATCTCTTTAGCAAATAATCATGGCTTTTATATGCCTTAATATTAGGTGCATGAATTGACAGATGACACTTCTCTGTATATCTCAACTGTATAGAAACATAAGTAGCTATAATAATACTTTCTATGGAACTAGTAAAATCTGAAACCTCTTTGAAAAGGGCTCTTTAAAGCTGAGCTCCAGCTTTTCATTTTTGTGCTTTTTTATTTGTACTTTACCAACTTGAATAATGCCAGTTAGAGCTGCTGCTGTACAGTCAACTTTTAATTTTCTGCTTCTCATGCCTTAACATACTCACAAATTTGTGTGTTGACTGTTGTGTTGGATTGTTTGAATTAAAAAAAAAAAAAAAAAATAGTTTAAGATTAAAATGAGTGTTCTTCCCTGCAAAATGTCTGGCCTTAATACCCTTGATGTTCATCCAGCACAGGTGCCTTACTATGTAATTACTGGAAACAGCTTGAAATAAAATACTGAAATAGGACTGGTAACCTTGAAAATATTATTGTTACATTAGGTAATGGCAGTTGCAAGGTTGCATATGTATCATATTCTGGTCTTTCACTGATGACTGAAACTGTAGCAGCAGTACTGACAAAGAAAGTAAAAATTCAAATATCCCTTCAGAAAACATTTTTTTGAGTTACAAATTATTCTAGAGTGGAGTTAAAGCCGAGATTCACTTTGCAGAAATTACAATCTGCCACACCTGAAAGCCTTTCCGATCTGAATCCATTGATCAAATACTCTTTTTGCATTCCCATTTCTTTATGGGTTAAGCAATAATAAATATCGAACAGAGACTCCAGCTGCAGCTGGAGCATTTCCAATAAATGAAGAGTTAAATACAACCCAGCGCAGAGGCTGGGAGCTCTCACCAATACTTCAATACTACTAGCTGGTTCCTATTTTATAGCAGACCCCAGGTCAAGGAGAATTGATTAATTCTGCTTTTGCTGGAGTGAAAGGTGTAGTTTACCCCTGGAAATGTTTAAAAATGCAGTTTTACTTTAGAAAAGTTACATTCATCATCATTGCTGTTTTTCTGACATGGCTGTATGGTCATTTGTTGCCTGGTGATGAACAGTCTCTTTCTCCAGTCCAGAATCACCTGTAGAAGTCCGTTTTACATGAAAATTTGGTTGGAAATTGACTTTACAGCCCCCTTGCAGTACCATTGTAATTGTTTAGATCAATCTGGGAAGTTTGTTTTGGCTTTGGTATTGCACACACTCATACGGCCAACTGGTGAAGTTTTCTGCTTTTTGTATGTCTACACTAAGTGCAAGTTGTGCTTCTTTAGTTGGGGTAAGTGAGAAAGATAACAGATACCAGTTAAAGCAACATGGCATTACCATGTGGAACATTTCAGCATAAATGTGAATATAAACTCTGTTTAGGTAGATGAAGGCTGACAGTATCAATGCTGGGTTCAAAACTGAGCCGCAATATGGTTTTGCCTGTTCTCCAATGGAATGTTTCTTGTACCTTCTGCCTTTTACCAGCTTCATGTTTAATCACACAAATCCAGCTCATCAAGGAGTTTTAGTTCGACTTGAAGAAAAATGGACTTTTGTATATTTCTGTGGAATTTTTCGTGAAGTGATAGTGAAGCTAACTGTTCTTGGAGAAGCGTTAGTATTAAAAAAACACAGTCTAAGATGATGCATGTATGGTACAGTTCCAGAATGCTCCTTTTTTTGAAATGTGTGTTTGGATTAGTGTTTGGGTCTTCTTGAAAAGCAGTAGTTCATTCAGCTCAAAGCCATACTGTGATTAAACAAATACCTTCCAACAGAGTCTAGTAAGGTGATCATCTGCAGATTTCCTGGGTGTCTTAAAAATAAAATGGGTCAGTTTTAGCCAGAGTTGCAAGAATTTGAAGCAATCCTTTGAAGAAAAGTGACATAATCCATCTTTTGGTCATTATGTGTTGTACATTGATAGGGAAGGAAGAAAAGGTACCAAAGGAGAGGTGACTGTTTCACAGTGGTTGACATCCATTTGTATGTTTAGAAGACACTGTTTGACTCCTCAGGATTCATGCAATACTGTGTTGATTCAAGCACCACCATTCTGTGGAGCATATTCCATGGTTTATTAATCTGAGTAGAAGATTTTACAAAATACACCCTCCTCCATCTCCTCATCAAGATTCTTTAACCAAAATGAAGTGGAAAAAAACAAACCAAACAAATGAACCAAGCAAACAAACAAAAAAACTTTAGATTAGATCTCATCCACCTGGGAAAAGTATTCTGTATATTCTAAGGAGGTGGACTTAATACAGAAAGCCAGAAAAATGTGCAAAATATGACAAAAGTAAAGTGGGTTAGCAATATGGTGTTCTGTGTTATTCTTGAAATCTGAAGATATCAACTGAGATTTTAGGCTAGTTCATAAGCAAGGATGGTTCAATCTCACAAGACATCTGTTTCTGAAATTAAAAAGCCAACAACTGCAGGATTCCATACTGGTAGCCATCTTTGCTTAATAGAGATTCATGATTCAAAGAGATGTGTGACCTAAAATCTATTAGGGAGCATAAAGCAATTAATAGTTGGAACCTTTTATAGAACCTTTTATCCAAGGATCTCAAAACACTTTACTGACTTTAATTAGGCCTCACTCCATACAATATCCACCTGGAATAGAGAAATATTCTGTTTTTCTTCTGTATATAGAGGAACTTAAGACACAGAGGTTAAATGACTTGACAATGGTCTTGTAAAAGCAAATAGTAATGATAGGAATAAATCCCAAACTTTCTGCTTCCCAGTCCCATGTTCTACCCATTAGCCAAGTTTCTTCCTCTACATTAAACTCAAGGCTTTTTCTTATCTCTTCTGTAACATGTGTGATTTTGATTACAAGATCAAAACCCATGCAATTAGAAAGAGTTTCATCCTCTCCAAAAAGAAAAAAAAAATTTTAAAAATTAACCAAATAAGTAACAGACCACTTTCTGCTCTCAGGTAGAAGTGAAAATGTTCCTATTTACCAGAGAGAACTATGAAAGATAAAGAATAGACTCCGGAGGTAAACATGCTGACTTTTCAGATGTCATAAAATCATAGAATCAGAGAATGGTCTGGGTTGGAATGGATATTAAAGACCACCTAGCTCCAATCCCCCTGCCATATGCAGTGACACGTCCCACTAGACCAGGTTGCTCAAAGAAGAATCCAACCTGGTCTTGAACACTACGAGGGAGGGGGCATCCACAACGTAACCGTATAACCTGTTCCAGTGCCTCACCGCTCTCACAATAAAGAATTTATTTCTAATATCTAATCTAAATCTACTTTCTTTCAGTTTAAAACCATTACCCCTTGTTGTATTGCTACAGGCCTTACTAAAAGTCCCTGTTCAACTATCTTGTGATCCCTCTTTAAGTACTGGAAAGTTGTTGTAAGGTCTCCCCAGATCCTGCTCTTCTTCAGGCTGAACAGTCCCAACTCTTTCAACCTGTCTTCATAGAATAATTTCTCCAGTCCCCTGATCATCTTTGTGACCTTCCTTTGGACTTGCTTCGAGCAGTCCATGTCCTTATGTCGGAAGGCCAAGATCTGGATGCATTACTCCAAGTGGTATCTAATGAGAGTGGAGTGGAGTGGAGTGGAGGGGGTGAATCACCTCCATTGACGTGTTGGCCATGATTCATTTGATGCAGCCCAGTTGGTTTTCTGGACTTCAAGTCCACATTGCCACCTCATGTTGAATTCTCATCAACCAATAGTTGATAATCATAGAATCATAGAATTGTCAGGGTTGGAAGGGACCTTAGAGATCATCTAGTTCCAACCCCCCTGCCACGGGCAGGGACAGTTCCCTCTAGAGCAGGTTACTTAGACCCCCATCCACCTTAATCTTAAAAACTACCAAGGATGGGGTTTCCACCACCTCTCTAGGCAACCTGTTCCAGTGTCTCACCACCCTCAGGGTGAAGAAATTATTCCTAATGTCCAACCTGAATCGACCTATCTCTAGCTTTAATCCATTCCCTCTAGTCCTATCACTGCCTGACAGCCTAAAAAGTCCCTC
>WTSP01014680.1:40181-56135 GCA_025331215.1 Actenoides lindsayi | reverse complement strand
TCTGGGCAGCCTGGCACAGCCTCCCACACCCTCACACCAAACAACTTGCTCCTCCTGCTCAGATGGAACCTCCTGGGTTCCAGTTTGTGCCTGTTGCCCCTTGTCCCAAAGGGCTTGTCCATGGAGTAGTTTGCAGGAGGAGAAGCGGGTGACCACGGACAGTCCGGCACCGAGACGGTGTCAGGCACAGCCCCCTTTGAACAGCAGACCAGGCACTGCAGAGCAGTGAGAGGGAAACAAGATGATTTCTCGTGAAGTCAGGCCGAATCTGCAAGCAGGAAATACTGGTTTGCTGGCAATACGGTTTCTCGTTAAAACTGGCAAAACTAATTAGTCCTGTTCTCGTGGGGAGTAAGTGGGTGATGGCAACAAGATAGGTTTTTTCCTTCTGAAACCATAGATTAAAGCCATTGCAGAAGTGAGAGGAGCTCTGCAGCTGAGGGGACTCGTGGTTTTTCTGTCCTTGTCCAATCCTTTCTGTTGAGCAGAGATTACCAAGAGATGGAGGGAGGTGTTTAAAGCCTATCGCGGTGCTGTTTAAACGTGACCCTTTTCACATTAAGGTGTGAACTCATCACACATAGCTTAGCAGCCTGTTCCATTACAGCTGCGTTTTAAAACATATGTGTTGCAGCCCAAAACTCGGTGACATTTCATTTCACAGCTACTTCTTCAGGTAAGGCTCTGTGTAACTTTCTTCTGAAACTGGCCCAGAGCAGCACAGGGCTCCTTTCTGCTCATGCATGCTGGGGCTAGACCCATTGAAAAGGGTGGCCCAAGCTGCTGGAGGGGGTTCCAAGCCGTGGAGCTGTGGTGCTGAGGGACAGGGGTCAGCGGTGCCCTGGCAGCGCTGGGGCAACGGTTGGACTCTGTGAGCGGAAAAGTCTCTTCCGAGCAAAACCATCCTATGACTCTTTGACTCTCTGTGACTCTCTATGATTCAATGTTTGGATACCTAAGCAGCTGCAGATCCCTGTATGCATCTCACAGGTTTCTCCTTCAGGCCAGGGGAAGGTGGGCTCCTCCAGAGAGTGGGTGCTGCAAGGAGAAGCTGAGACGATGGGTACGTGATCATTCCCTCCCTCTTTTGACTGAGCGACTCTTGAGTTCTTGGCTGCGCGCGCGGAAGGGCCGAGAAAGGCAGGGTGGAAAAGACCCCCTTCCTTCTTACAAGGAGTAACTGATGCGTGCAGTGGTTAGGACAGTTTCCCTCGAGGGGCGTGGTGTGGGTGAGAACCCACCTTGCAGGCCAGCACTGAGCTGCGCGGGTCCTCCAGCCACATAGGTGTGACGAGGGACAGCAGCAGCAGCAGCACCACAACCGCCCGGCTCTGGGTTCCTGTCGGGTTATTTTTAAGCACCTCTGTGCAGCTGCGTTTTGAGAGGAGCCTGGTCCCGTCAGCCCACGTGTGCCTCAAGCACCGGAGTTGTCCGAGAGCCTTGAAGCAATAGCTCTTTCCTGGATTCCTGCTGAACTGGGGCAGGATTTGTGCTGATCAGCTCCAGACAGGGTGGCACCAGGCACCTTCTGTAGCATAAGTGGAAATGCAAAGTGTCTCGGGCACAGCCAGGGCAGCGGTGGATGCCTGTGACTGCAGCTCTGCTACCTCTGTCTTGCCAAAACTGCTTCTCAGCAGCCCAAGTCTGTCGTTCAACCTCAGCTCGAGTGTCTGGGGGTCTACTCGCTGATGGAAAGCTGCTCACCAGGGAAGTCAAAAGATTTCCTCATGTATAAACCTTCCCAAAGAAAGCTTTGAGGAAAAATACACATTTTTCCTCAGCCTGTTTCTTGGCAAGAGAGTAAACTTGGGCAACTACTGGAACGCTGGCCGTGCAGCTGCCCTGACCTGGCTGAACTCACTGAGGCTTCGCATTCACTCACCAGCTTTTCACAGCCTGCTTTGGAACCCTCTGTCCTCTCGTATAAATTCATCCCGGACTCTGCCTGTCCAGATCTGTCTTGACTGCAGCCTGCCTGCCCCAACCCAGAGCAACCGTGGGCTGTTGGCCGTCCCCGTGGTGCACGAATCCCCGGGGCTGCCATCGCTTCACCCTCGGGACGTTGCGGGGCGGCCCTGAGCAGCCCGGGTGCAGGAGCACAGCCCTTGCGTGAGCTGTCTGGACGGTGCTGCGGCTTTGTGGGCAGGGCAGAGCCCACGCCGGTCCCTGCAGCTGTGGCTGGGCTGTCAGTCCTTCCCCAGGGTCTGGCGGCCTCCGAGCTGTCAGATGAACCCGAGACAAATGTCTGGGTATTTATGTAACTTCCCTGATGAATTATTTGAGGGCCTCGTGGCCTTTGTAGTGCGTCCAGGCTACCGGGAAAGGCAACACCATTAGCTCTGGTTGGCAGAAAGAGAAGAAACAGCAACAAGTTGCTGATGTCTCGTGGTGGGGTTGGCCCCTTTATCCGCAGCCCTTTGTGTCGGTGTTGGTTTGGTGTGGCCTTTATAGCTGCCTGCCCTAAGGAGAGACCTCTGTGTCCTCAGAGCCCTGGGGCTGTTCGGCTGGGGAAGACTGAGAGGGAATCTGACCAATATCTAAAAGGTGGGGAGTGAGAGGAAGGGGGCAGATTCTTCTCAGTGGTGCCCAGCAACAGGACACGGGCCAACAGGCACAAACTGGAACCCAAGAGGTTCCATCTGAATGGGAGGAGAACCTTTGATTCTGTGATTCTACAATACTTTGGTGTGAGGGTGTGGGAGGCTGTGCCAGGCTGCCCAGAGAGGCTGTGGAGTCTCCTTGTCTGGAGAGATTCCCACCCTGGCTGGACACTGCGCTGCTGGGCCCCCTGCTCTGGGTGACCCTGCTGGGTGGAGCAGGGGGGGGGACACCAGAGCAGCTCCAGAGGGCCCTGCCAACCTGCACCGTACTGGGATCCTGTGGTTCTGTACGTGCAGAGGTTCAGTCACACTGCAGCTCTGCTAACAGATGCATCCCCACCAGACAAGCCGGCCAGCCCACAGCCCTCCAAAAAGACCCTCCAGGTTTGAGGGCCTTTTAACCTCCCTGCAGAGCAGATTGCACCCAGCAGTGGGCTGCCTCTGGTCCAGCAGGCCACAGCAGTCCCTTCTGAAAGAGCAACTGGTTCTCAATCCATTCACTGTTCCATCTAGAGAGGGAGCCAACCTTGCATGTACCTCCACCCCACGTCACCCTCGCAGTCCCAGCTCTTTCAGAAGGTGTTTGGCTCGTGCCTCTAGCAAAAGCTCAATCCTGAATGCACAAGAGCCCATTCCCACACTGCGGTCAGCGGTTACGGTGGTGGGGCAGAGAGGGAAGAGACCTCTTCTCTGTGGACAAGGCATTGGGTTACTGAAAAGGAAGAAGGTTTTTTTGGGGGCTGCTGAAAGGAAGCTGGAGTGAGAGTGACTCAGTGGTTTCTCATAGAAAACTCTGGAAGGCTGCAGGGCTGACAGCAATCTCTTAGCAGTGATGTTTGGCAGCTGCTCCATCCAGTCACTACACCTTTGCTACCCTGAGCAGCCCCACCTGGGGCTCCCCACACCCACCCACGGTCCCATTTAAGGTCAGGGAGGGGCCCTCAACCCTCTCCTCACCTCACCGTGGGTGTAGTACTCAGCTCTGGCCCTATCTTCAGCATGGACTTCAGCCCTGCAGGTAACTTGCTGCTGGGGTGGCCCCTTGGATGCACGTTGTAGTTTGTTTCCAGCCTGGGCTTTGATCCTGGTTCTTGGGGAGGAGTTGTGGAGCTGTGTTGCAGTCTGGTCTCCGACCATGTCTCTGGTTCTGCTTCCCTTCCCCTGTCTGGAATGCTTGGTTGGACCCTGGACCTGGCTCGGTGCTTGTCCAGGTTGGGGCTGCTGATGGGATGAGCTACTTGCCCTGGCTAGCAATTACTGGGTGAGGGCTCTGTCCGTGCTGGTATCACCCTTGGCTTCCAGGTCCCCTCTCTTTAGGGTGCAGCTTGTGGTTCCCACTGGTCTCCTGTTCAGCCTGGCAATGTACGTAGCTTTCTGAGGATGCTCCAGCTCCTTTATTTGTAGAGGAAGCAGCTATTCAGGCAAAGAAAGGACTTGTAGGCTTCAAGGTGAATATTAGAGTGGATAATTTTAGGTTTTTGGAGTGGATGCAACTTGGGAAGGTGTTGGTGCTTCCCACGTGTCCTCAGGGATCAAGTAAACCAACTGCAAATGGGATCTGGAGCAGCCAGCATCCTGTGCCCAAGTTGAACTCAGGAGGAGCGCTGAGCCCAGGGGCCATTTTGGACTTTTACTTTATTTTGCAAGCGAGTGTTGGAGCTCTGACAGCTCCTGCCTTCAGGAGGGTATGGACAGAGGGTGTCTGCTGGGGTCAGCCTCTCCAGAGAGCCTGGAAGGACCTCGCTGGGGCACAGGCGAGCAACTGGGCTGGGAGCTACTCATGCTGGGCTCCTCCTTTAGCTACCAAGAAGACCTGGCTATGGTTTGGGCGTGATTGTTTTTTAGATACCTGCTGTAGGAGAAGCTAAACTTTGTTATTTTAAGTGCCTGTTTTTCTCCAGTGACTAAAGGGAAGTCAAGATGACTAATTAGCCCCTAAGATTATGCAAGTTGGGTCCATTAGCCACAAAGAGGTCGAGACCAGACGTGCCCTGCGGAGCTCAGAAGGAAGCAGGAGAAACTGCAGGGTGGCCATTTGGGATTGGAGCTCTTAAACTTCACTTACGTGAGCGGCCAGAATCCTTTTTGGCCCAAGCCTGGGCCACCTGGTGTAAAGGTCAGAGCAGGAACTGGAACCCCTTCTCCAACCCGCTGCTGCTCAACTGCTTTTTCTTCCTTTCGACAATGAAACCTCTGGTGATGGGGCCGTGCAGTTCCCCTTCTTCCCTGCCAGCCCCCGTGACCCATTTCTTGCTCTCTGGCAGATGTGGCCGTGGAGTTCACTTTGCTTTCAGACAATTGTATTCACAGGGTAAACAATTTTTATAGCTCTGACTTAGCTTTTTGGGCTTACTTGTTATTTTAAGCCTGTTTTTCAGCTTCGAGCTCTGGTTGAATGGCCTTTCCCTTGCTGAAAATGAGCCTTCAGAGCAGGAAGGAACTTGACTTTGTGAAGATTTACGTCCCTTTTAACCTAATTACGTGACTATTTGTAACAATAAGCTTCAGTTCCATTTCAGATAGTAAAACTTCTGTAAGTGGCTCTTTGCCCCAAGCTATAAGGTGCCTGCTACTGAAATGCAATGAGATGAAGGAATTTATACCTATGAAACACTGGGGGGAAAAAAGTGTGTTTTGAAGTCTGGACCCTGTCTTGAATTGCTCGTGCAGAGGTCTGAGGATGTGGAGTTGGAAATACAATGTATGTGGAGCAAGACAAGGAGTCAATTTCTAAAACACTTCAGGCAATTTAAAACAAGCTTTAAATGTTTTCTGACTGAAACAAAAACAAGACTGAGAAACTTGTAGGGAAAGCAGAAAATTCTTTTGCTGTTATTGAGGAAATTTGACATGAAGATGTTTTCTCCGAAGCAAAGAACTTTGTGAGGATTTGATACAGAGCACTTGAACCATTTTTGGTCTGATAGACATTTCCATCAAATGGGACTTCTTTTTTTGTGGCAGTAAATCCATGCCTGAAGGTTTTAAGCAAAGATTCACCCCAGGAAGTGCTTCATCTTCCTGTTGCTTTGTTCCCCCCACTTATTTCTTACGCGGTGCAGCTGCTGCTTTTTTAACTTGAATTAAAAATAGAGCTAGATGGGCACTGGTAACAAGGTCTCCCATGTTGCTGGTGCCACGCAGGGCCTCCCTGCTTGCCCGGGTGCCCATCCTTGGGGATGCTGTGCAGGATGTGGTGGCCAAGGAGGGCCGACAGTGCTCTTTCATAGCTGCAGGGACAGAGGTGACAGCAGAGACACTGCCTCCAGCACTGAGAGTTGAGCCACAGCTTCTCTCCATGTGCAGGAGCTGGACACTATCATGAGGGTTTGCCCTTGCTCACCTCTTGGTGGTGATGGGAGCTGTGACCGTACTGGGGCCTCGAGGCTTTAGTGCTTGGTCTTCATCAGATCTCCTCAAGAGTATTTCTATTATTATAGTTATTTTTATTTTTGGTGTGTGTTTTCCCTCTGGTGCAGGAGGGCCCCAAAGAAGCAGTACCAGGGAAGCCTGGAGCCACCTTGCCCACCCTTCCCAAGGGGTGGGGGGATGAGCAGGCAGCATGTCCCCTCTGGCCCTGGGTGGCATCATCCTGGGTGCCACAAGCACCGGCACCGAGCGTTTCACTTGGTGCTGCCATGAGCTGGCAGCAGCCCCGCTCCCCAAGGGAGCCCGACTGGGGTGGAAGGGCTGGTGGCCACCTCAGCAGAGGGGAAGCAGCTGGGGTGGGGGTGGTGGTGAGGGCTGCTGGTGGTCCTGTCCCTGCTGGCACCACCCATCCTGCTGTGCCTTGGCGCTGCTTTCTGAAGGAAGTTGCCTGTTTTCTATGAACTGGGCCCAGAAATGCTTCTGATTTTCATCTGTTTGCACAAGCGTGACAACCCCCTGCGTCGCTTCTGCCCTCGCCTGACAGTAAAGTTGTTCTCCTGACAGTAAAGATGTTCTCCTTCCCTCTTCTCACTTCCATCTGGCTTCCCCCCCCCCATCCTTCCTCCCTCAACCCTTGCAAACTCCCCCCTCTGTTCTGATTTATTTCTTTCTCGCCACCACTTGTTGTTTCCTTGTCCTCCCCAGTTCTGGAGACCATTTTCTTCTGCTGACAGATCACCTCTTTATCTTTACATCTCATCTCCCCCGCTTGTTTCCACTACTATTTCTGCCAACCTGGCTCTCAGTTAATTTCCTGCTTCACTTTTTTCACCTCTCCCCTACTTGTTCCTTTACTGTCTCTGAAATCTTTACTCTGCCTCTAGAAAAGTGTTTGTCCCTCAAAGGGTCCTCAGATGCCAGCCCTCCAGGCACTGCTCCTGCCTTCCACAATGTCCTTTTTCATCTCTTGCTTCTGCTTCCCACCCCACATCCTTTCTCCTCTCCTCCACCTCCTGGGTGTTGATGGGGATCTGCACTCAGCCAGCTGCTCCAATGTCAGCTCACGCTGCTTTGTCTTCTCTTTGCTGTCTCCTCCTCTTGTCCTCCCTGACCTCAGTGATTCATCTCGCACTTGCATGTCAGCAAGCACACCAGAGAAGAATACGCGGGGCTGTCGGGGAGGAAACCTGAGCTCTGCAGGAGTGTTTTAGAGCTTGTGTGGGCACATGAGCTGGGCTGCTTGGAGCAGCAAATCGGAACGGACCGCTCATGCCCAGGGGTGGCTGATGAAAGTGGCTTGAAGCTCTTGCAAAGCAGAGATGTTCTCACCACCCAGCTGCTTAGGTCAGTCCCTCCTCTTTCCTTGTGTTTCTCTTTCCGAACTCACGATGGCACTGCAGGCTTTGAGCATTAGCTAAAACAGTTCATTTTTTTTTTCCTAAGTAACTGAATACAAATTCAGGCTTATTCTTCCCCTTCAATCCCTCACATTGCTGAATGTCCTCCTGGTGCTGTGTCCTCTTGCACTGAATTGCAGTGGGTTTTGTGCGAGGTGATGCTTCCCTTGTGGAGATAACAGGTCTGGGGATCTTTAAAATCATAGAATTGTTAAGATTGGAAGAGACCTCTAAGATCATCAAGTCCAACTATCAACTCAGCGTTTTCATGACTGCTAAGCCATGTCCTGAACCATTTCACTGATGGGTCAGTCTGTTGGTGAGGACCATGTTGGGGGGAGGGGGGGAAGCAGTTTCTGGCAACAAAGGTTTAATCAAAGGAATCTGTCGATGGTGGAGTGAAGGTGGAAACTCAGAGGACCTTCAGAAGCAGTTGCAGGGGGAGAAGTTCTTGTTAGGAATATATGCCCTGAGGATTTGGAGTGTCTCGGGCTAGTGTGCATAAGCAGCTTCTAGATGAGCTGGCTTTCAAGGGCTCTTTTGAATTTCCTTTTTCCTTCTTTACTTATGGGCATGATGTGGGTGGTGCCAGTGCTCTTCCTCCAAAGATACCCTCGGTTTTCACCATTGGGAGATGAATTTATGGAAGGCAACACTGGTCCTGCTGTATTTTCTCCATTGCTGTGAGGTTCTAATTCCACCTCGCTGCCGTGTCCCACGGCTGCCCTCTCATGTTGCTGGGATTTGCAAGGGGCTGGCCGGTTACCAGCTCTCTGGTTGCCATTAAGCAGCCTTGCAAAGAGAGTTGGTAGCCTCGAGTTGCTGCGTTTTGTTTCGTGCTGCTTTTGCCACTACTGCGTTTGAGGGGAATGCTCTGTGACCAGATTTAAATTAACAACCTCTAATGCAGACATAAAACCAGACCTTTATTTTTTCCTCCCCTAAAATATAATTTCTTACAACTACATTTGTGTTCCTCGCTGAATGCATCAGCTTCTGCACCTCTCTTTCCTTGATGCACCGTCTGATTTGACCCCTCTTGTTATGTTTGATGTAAATAACTCTCTTGTCTGATACAGTGAGAGCTGCACACAGGGAAACCACAAGAAGTGGCTCTCTTCCCTATTTTTGCTGCAGCCAAACCCATCCATAACTATTCCCTTGCACAGGACAGTGTGTTTGGTGCAGCAATTAAACTGAAGTAATTTGGGAGCACCTTGTATTCGCGCGCTCGAGCTTTTCTGGAACCAGCAGTGGTAGTGGGCAGTTGGTTGGGGATGCTCAGGAGTGGGTTGCTGTGCTGACCAGAGGCTCAGGTTTAACTGGAGACTGGCTAAAACCCTGACATGGAGCAGAACAGCTCTGTGGCACTGCTTAGCTCAGTGGCATCTGAGCAGTACAGACCCGCTGTCAACAGGCTGCTTTTAATTGTTTGGAAAGAAAAAGGAGCTGCTGTCTGGAACACAGTTTAAATTGTGGGTTAGTCTGTGTCAAACCAGTGAAGGGCAGGGAAAAGAAAACTTTGAGAAATGTGCTTTTTTCTTCAGGCCTTTGCTGTCTCTAACAGCTTCGTTAGGCTCGTAGTTAACTTGAGCAAGCCACAAAACTGAGAAGTGAATAAAGGGAGAACTAATGCTTCCTAGCAGAAGTGTGTGTCAGGAGGGGAAAAGCTGTGAGTGGATTCAGAATACACCAAAGACCCAGTCTAAGAGTGCATTCATGAAAGGGAAGGTTGTGGATGCCTTCTGTGGGTTAGGGAAGCTCAGAGCGATGTAGAGGGAACCAGTCTGGTGCACAGGAGGCATGTGCCTTGGGCAGCTGCCCACGGGCAAAGGTAGAATCACAGAATGGTAGGGCTTGGAAGGGACCTCTGAAGACCATAGAGTTCAACCCCCCTGACAGAGCAGGACAAAACCAGGGCAGATGACTCAGAAATACATCCAGACAGGTCTTAAGTCTCCAGAGAAGGAGACTCAACAACCTCTCTGGGGAGTCTGTTCCAGTGTTCTGCAGCTCTTGCAGTAAACAAGTTCTTCCTCATGTTGAGGTGGAACTTTCTGTACTCAAGCTCGAATCCATTGTCCCTCATCCTAGAGAATAAGAGAAGAGGGTATTCTTGGTTTTTCAAAGCACTGGAGAGCTGACCAAGTGGATGTGATCATTTGCCATTGGATGATGTTCTCCTTGTAGACAGAATTCAAGTAATATAGATGTGTAGAATTGAGAAGCATCCTTCACCACCTTCCAGGGCCAGACTTCCACAAAGCCTACCTCAACAACAATGGGCCAGCAGAGTTCTGAGAGGTATCCTTTGGGAAGGGCAGGAATCTGAGCATGCTCTGTACTGCTTTTGGGAGAGGCAGCTGAAGACTGGAGGATGTTGGAAGCCAGTCTTAGCAAAGTGCTTTCAACCCTGAAGAGGTTAATTAATGGAAAGCTACAAAGTCATTCCCAGACGTTTCCTGTGGAGTGTATTGACACCGTGTTCCTGCCCCAGGATGATGGGGAGAGGAGACGGTTGCTTCTGCCTTCTGGGAATTAAGACAAACAAAGCATCAGTGCTCCCACGTAGCTACACAAAGCATCGGTGCTCCCACGTAGCTTTGACCAACTTCCAGCTCTCATTGGTGGGAAAGTATTCATTGAAACATGCCAAAAAACTTCTTACTTGCTCAGAGGTGCCTCGGACACAGCCCTCCTCTTGACTTCTAAGGCTTGATAGTTTTTCACCTACTGTACAACCCACAAGTTAAATATGTCAGCGAGCCTAGTTTAGAGAAGATGGGTTTGTGATCTGCAGTAAAGCACAAGACACATCCCTGAAAATTCCCTGTTTTTCCAAACCCAGGATCAGTGCACATCTCCTCTGAAGAGCTCAGTGCACGCGCCCTTCTGGCTTTCTTGGTGCTAGCAACGATGTGTTTGTTCTTCCTGAGCAATTACACTTGGCTGATGCTGTGGATCCTTTCTGAGCTGGCAAACTTTGGTGTAGGAGTTGATGACACCACTGATGCTGAGCCTTGGAGTCTCTACCCTTTGCTTTATAGTTTCAGCACATGATAGATGGGGAGGGGCTATAAAAAAAGGTGACTCATGCTGGTTTAACTTATCTTCCCATTCATGCTTTAGGTTCTGGGCTTTTCTTTCTGATCTATCCTGTGTCACCTCCTTCTCCTGCCCCATGATGTCAGTTCTCTGGTGAGTGTTCTCCTTCCCTCTAGTTTTTACAGGTTTTCTTCTGCTTTTCTTCTCATTTTCCCCAGCCCATCTTGCCCCTTCACGGCTCTCCCCCAGTCGTCAACATATCCCTACTTTTCCCCTTCTGTCTTTCCTTGTGACCCTCCATTCCCCTGGGGACATGGGAGGACTTCAGGCTCTACCTCCTCTAGTTTTTAAGTAGAAGCATTCAAGACATCCAACCAAATCATGTTAGCTGATCCCAAGCTCAGCACTGATTCTTAAATGTGTCACCCTGCCTTAACTGAGTAAAGTCAAGGGGGTGGGCTGAGGAGATGCATTTGGGGAGCATCAGTTGCCAGGCAATATCCAGGTGGGTTTCCAAGGGCAAGCAGAGGGCTGTAGAGCTACACGAGGACTCATTCTTTTTTTTACCTTCAAAAGTGGCATAAGACTCTATAAGCAGGACCTGCCTGGGAGCGGGTGATGTGTCTGTGGCTGCCACGTGGCAAAGGCACAAAGGCAGGCTGTGAACGACCACGTTCTTTTTCAGGGTCCCTGGCCAGGCAGCAGAGTGTTGGGATGCCCCTCGCAGCTGAGCTTAAGACAACTGAGGAAGGCACCTGGGAGTGCCTCCTTCCTGCTGCTAGGTTTGACTTGAGTGGTGCACTTTTGGAGAAGGAGAACAAAGGTGTCAACTGTCAGGCCACAGAAGCACTCGTACACCAAGCCCCGGTGCTGGTTTGCTGCTTCAGGTGTCTAAACTGCAGGAGCTTGCAGGCTCTGGGCATGCTGCCTTGGTTGGTTGGTTTGTACAATTTTCTGTCTGGGGGTTTTGTTGTTGGTTTAAGACAAAACTCTGTCTTTATTTCCATGGCTGAGGAAAACCAGCCTATACAAACAGCTCCAGTTCTGATACTGCATTTCTGTGTGTGGGCAATGGGCGTGTTGGCATGACCCCTGAGCAAGGGCTTCTTCCAAGCCCACAATAGCTCTGGGCCAGCTCAGCTGACAGCTCTCTAAGGCTGGAGTGGTTGGTTTTGGTTTTTTTCCTTTGATTTTTCTGGGGGGATGGCTTTGGGAAGGTCTGGACACAGGTTTCTGAAGTTTCTCTCAGTCATAGATACAAGCTGAGGGTGAAACAAATCAATGAAGGTGTTCTGAAGCAGAGATGGTGTGCAGCAGGCTGGGCAGGCTTTCTTCTTGTCTGTGTATTTCTAAATAAATAGTACAAGGGTCAGTCCCCCAGCTAATGGAGAAAATTCAGACATTACTGGAAAGGTGGTTTCTGTGTCAGCCACCTCACCTGCCTCTTCCTCTGTTGCTCAGCGTGACTATAAATAACTGCACGGAAAAAGCACTAAAAGTGGTTCTGCACGATGCTCCAAAGCACACACCCCTGAAAATAGAAACCTCCCTTTGCTCTCTCGCCCTCCACCTTCGCTGGGAAGTTTGCCTCTTCCATCAGGAAGCAGGGCTTTAAGTGATGTATGGATATGTAGGCCACACAGTGAGAGCAGACCAAGAATTTGCAGATGCTAAAATAAAGGATTTTCACACGGGATGAGTTTTGTTGGGGTTTTTTTCCCCCGTTTAAATAGATCAGGCTTAAAAATAAGTTGTTCTTGTGTGTTTGGTATCAGGTTTCCTGTAGAAGTAATAGTAAAAAGATATTTAAATACTGACCTTCTGACCTTTCCCCTTTGCCAGCTTTCTCTGCTCCCCTGAAGCTGGTTTTAGGAGTTGCTATGGAAATCCAAACTTGCCAGCCCATATGCATAGGATTAGAGCTTGACTATGAATCAAGAAACAAAAGGAGCTGGATGAAAAGTCTTTTTATCTGAATACACATCTTCAGCAGTGATCACTTGTAATCAAAATTCCTCCCCTGATTTCCTGCTGGAGACACAAGGCTGAAGCCTGGCTGCAGAACAAGAGGAGCTGACACCAACGGAGTGGTGGTTGCTATGGTGCTGGGAGTAAATAGCCTTTTCTAGGATGGTCTCCAGAAGAACACTGGAGCTCGCTAGCTAACACACGGCATTTAACTTATCTGCATCCCTTTGTATCCCAATTTATCCTGTTTCCTTCATTATAACTGTGCTTTCCGTATGGGGATGGAGCTTCCTTCCCCGCTTGCTTCTCGCGAGCAGGAGAGTGTGAATCAGAAACCTGCTGCCCCCCAAGAAACTAAGTGGCAACTGAGTAATCTCTGTGTTCACTGGCTTTTGGGTTTTAGCCAGTTGCTTCTCGAGGGCTGAACTTGTGTGAAACGCTGCGACGACGCTGAACTTCGTTCCCCAAATGCCTGGGGAGGTGGAGGTTTTGAAAGAATTCTGTTCCTTTGTTACAACCGAGAGGGGAGGACTCTTTCCGCGGCGTGAGGTTGTAGTTGGGCCGTGCCGTTGGTGGCCTTGAGCTGCACAATCTGACTCCTTTTGATAAGCGCCTCACAGCTCGGGCTGAGTGTGTTCCGAAGCTGAGACCAGGAGCTTTCATCAGCTCTGTAAGGTGCCTGCAGCCTCTGGCAGAGCACGTTCCAAATGAGCTGGTTGAATTCTTCCTGCGAACGTGTCCTTTATCTCTGGAACTCCGTGTTGCGGCTCAGCCCATCCAGTGTGATGTCAATGATTGAGACAGATACCAGGCCCTGTCTCTGGTCTTCATCCAGAGCAGTCATGCCCAGGCTATTGCAGAAAGAAAGAAAAGAGGAGGGAGGGGGGAAAAAAAAGTGTGTTCTATATGTTTTCATGAGTGAGCAGTGTGAAATATGCTCTTTCACTTTAAACTCTGCAAGAAAAGGAAGTAAATGGGATGTCTGCTCCTTGCCTGGAGCCCTTAGGTTTCTTTCTGTAGCAGTCAAGTGAGACAAAGCCAGTAAAAATACATTTTGTTCTAGCCATTGGTCCCCCCCTGCTCCCGGCTGTAACTGCCTGTTTAGCTTCACTGGCTGAAATAGCACTGCTGGAGCGCAGGTGATGAAGCTGAGGTGGTTTTATGAGGAACTGCTTTAAATCTCCCATGTTACCCATCTCCTCCTGGTGAAATCTTTAGCAGAAGAGCAAGAGAAAGAGCAGTCCAGGAGAGAGAGGTGTGAAAAGAAGCACCAGTGCCGGTGGCTGGGAACATCACTGTTTGCTGACGGAGCCCGGCCTGGGGTTTGCTGAGATTTCCTGTCTGAAGCACAGATGACTGGTGCTGAGCACCGTTGCCAGATAAAGATCGTTTTTAAGGGTGAGACAGTATTGCTGAGAAGTGCTGCGTGCCTTGCACTGTGTGATCACCGACCGCCGCTGATCCAGCGGGAGCAGGGGCCACGTCCTGCTCTGCAAAGCATCCGGAGATCACCTCTCTCTGACCCGCCACAGCTCTTATTTTCCTTCACCACATCTCTCGTCAGGATGGGAACTCTTGCTCTGGGTTCTCCCTAAATACAGGCAGAAAGATGTAAAGATAGAGGCAGGGCTTACATCCGAGAGCTCCCACGCACGGGGCAAGTCATTCTTGAAGCGAAGGGTAAGTCCAGCCACAGCCACTCCACTTTGTGTAATCAGGAACTCATTCCATACCTCTGCTCTACAGATTTGTTTGTAGCACTTCCTTTTTCACTGATATGTCCTTTTTTTTTTTTTGTATGATGCTTTGATATGTACTTTCCTGTAAGCACAGCCTGTGCTGCAGCTGGTTTTCCCAGCACTGGGGCCGAGCCATCAGCTCCCTGAAACCCAGTTTGCCCATTCTAACCTGCCACTCAAGCGACTTTTGGCACCGGTTCCTTGCGAAGACCCTCAGTATCCTACACCTTTTGTGCACGCCCCGGATAATTAGATTTATCTCTGCCTGATTAGGGCTCATCTGCCGCAGAGATTTGGCAGATGTTTCTTTCTTTAAAGCAGATTTGATGAAGGGGAGGGAAGGAGGGACACGTGCAGAGGAAGGAGGTGTGTTTCGTAGCATCACTTCACTCTGAAGTGACTCGGGTGCCAGGAAAATGTGCGTGTTGCTCGTAATTCTTTTTGTCTCATTTGTTCTTCCCTCCCACTCTCCCCGCAAAGAAAAAAAAAAACTCGCCCCTCAAAAACACAAACCACTGACAGGAATTCCTTGCTTCCTTACTAGTTAAATCTCTGCCTACAAGAAGCTGAGCAGGTCTATCAGAGAGGCAGTCTGTGGCCAAAGGATGGTTGGAACCTCTCTGCAGGAAACTGGGTAGGAAAAAGTGACTTCAGCAGCTTTATTTTGAAGGCGTGTGAGCTCGCTGAAGCCTCAGATGCAGACTGCCCCCTTTCTATTGTTGTCAGATGGCTCGTGTCCCACCAGGCTGAGTCAAACTGGTGACTCAGGGGCGAGGAGGAATCACTTTGGCAACGGGTTGTGACTTTAATTCCCTCCTCCTCCAGTCTAAAATGTTGAGATAAAACCTCCAGCCTAAGATGATAAAACATTTGTAAAACTAGTTTCCAGCGTGTTCTGGTTTAAAAAAAAAAAATCATCTTGTTTGTAAGCAAAAAAAAAATCATCCCATTGCCAACCGGAGGCACACCTGAGGTACTGGAGCTGGGTGTTTCTGGAGCTGCTGAGGGCTGTCCCTGTCGTGCTTGGCGTGAGCCAGACCCCCAGTGGAAACAGGCAATGAGCTCAGCACCGTTCCTGGGCCAGCAACCCCTGCAGAGAGCTGGGATTTGTGGAACCAGGAGCACAGGGCTCTGCTGAGGCAGGGATGGGGGGTTTGGGTGTGAGCTGGTTGGGCATCTGGCCAGCTTGGCAACTGGATGCAACTCCTGTGGAAGATTCAAGTCCTTGCGTTACTTGGAGAGATGTGTGTTCTAATCCCAGCACGTGGCCTGGCTCCTTCAGCCTTCCTCCTCCCAAATCCCGACCTTCCTCTGGAGTACAAGCTACTGCTAGAAGTCACTGAATTTGTTCTCAATGTAGGTACATGTGGGGTTACCTCGGGCTCCCTGATCACCCTTCTGCCCACTGGGCTCTTTAAAGCACTGTGGGCAGCCAGGTACCAGCTGGACTACAGCGAGGCCAGGCTCTCAGGCCATCACCCAGAGAGATGAGAGAACCTTATGGTGCTTTTGGTGTTTTTGTCTTTGTGCTCTGAAGCAGGTGAGGGGCTGGTGCCTTGCAGGAGAGCAGCAGATGAGCTGAGTGTCACTCGGAGTGCTCCCGACTCTCACAGCTCCTGCTGGGTCAGTCTGTGTGCAGCAGAGCTGGGAGGCTGCCTGGGGAGGGTTAAGGTTCTTTCTTTGGGCTTACAGCATCTTGCGAAGTTCTTGCAAATACATTCAGAAGGACCCGTGGCCTTCAGAAATGGCCTCGGGGGTGGGTTGAGGTTGGAGCTGAGGAACAATTTCTTCCCCTCCAGGGTTGTCCAGGGCTGTCCCAGGCTGCCCAGGGCAGTG
>WTSP01014680.1:29158-40081 GCA_025331215.1 Actenoides lindsayi | reverse complement strand
CCCAGGGCAGTGGTGGAGTCCCCGTGATCCCTGGAGGGGTTTCCAAGCCGTGGAGCTGTGGTGCTGAGGGACAGGGGACAGTGGTGCCCTGGCAGTGCTGGGGCAGCACTTGGACTGAGTGTAAAGGTCTCTTCCAACCAAAAGGATTCTGAGTTATGAACCAGACTTGTGACCTTTTCTGTTTTCACAGTTGCCAAGAGGTGTTTGGATCTAATGATCACACATCTTTCAGAGCCTTGGTTCCCCCCTGTGTGAGCTTTCTGCCCTGCATTAGTGTGCAGGAGGCATCGCTGCCTGGCAGCAGCTCGGGCACCGAGGACACGAGCTGTTGCTGTCAGCACTGGATGATGCTTGAGTGTGCCCCTTAAAATGGGTAACAAGCCTCTCCAACACAGCTTCTTGCTCTGGAGGTCCTGTCCATGTGGATAAAGATGGACAGCCTTAGCAGAAAGTACAATTGAAAGCTTATTTAATAGTCTCCTACAGCGATGCTCACCCTGCTCATCCTGGGCTTATTGGCGTAACTTTTGGTTGCTGAGGAACTGAAGGGTCTGTTGTGAGCTCATAGTTTGGTAACTGAGTTTATTTACTGTTTATTTTATATAGAACTGTACTCAATTGTGAGTTTCTTACTTCAGCGTGTCCTTCACTAAAAGGTTAAATCACACAGAATCTGAGGTTTTGGTGTCGGAAAAATCCATGTGTGGTTTTTCTAATAATTTTTTTTAATATCCATAAATATCCTGGATGTCTATTCCTGCAGTTTTTACATCAAAGTCTGGCTCAAGGCTGTTGCAATCTGTCACATACAAGGACTCCTCAAGAGCTCAGGCAGTCTGTCACATACAAGGACCCCTCGAGAACTCGGGCAATCATTCTCGCTGCTTGACGGTGGTTGTCCTGATTTCTTCTCCTTGGCCTTGTGACTGACCCCCGCACTCTGACTGTCCTGCTTTGTCTAACAGGAATGGAGCAATAACTGTTCCTCCTCAGCTGCAGGCTTCCTAATAACTGCACGGGATGCTTTTAACAGTATTGTTTGTTGGTGATTGTTGGTTTGTTTTTTTTTTCCCAAGTTGCTACATCAACAGCAGGTACTCTGAGTGCAAACCCAAAGAGGTTAAGATAACTACAAAGGGAGCATTAGTCAGGCTCTCTAAGGCAAGTGGTTGTTTGCTGGGGGTATATTCAGCCAGCCAAGGTGTGCAGCAGTTTCAGTTCTACACTGAACAGTGAAACGGTGTTTGGATCACCCTTGGTAATTCTGACCTGAACTGCAGGGCTGAGCTCTGAGTATGAGGTGGCTTTGGTGAGGTGTTAGTCCTGCCAGCTGGGGGGGTTTAAATGTTCGGGTGCTGTGATTTCACAGGGAAATCAAAATCCACTTCACGACACACCTACCCTTTTGCTCTGGGAGGTGGGCTCTGCACTGAGCTGAGCTGCAAAGTTGGCTTTAAAAGTTCCTGTTGTCCTGTCCCCACAGACACCCTCCCCTCAGTTGTGCCAGCACAAGTGTTAATGGATAGGGCTGTTCACAGGAACCTGGCTAAATGATCTAGCTTAAAAATACAACCCCCATTTTTGGGGGTAGCTGGTGGAAATAGGTGTCCTATTTAAAGGAGATGACTGCAGTGACCTGGTAGATGACGATGACAACTCCCAAGAAGTTGTTGCACAGCTCAAGGGCAGTGGAAGAGCCAGAGAGGAGTGTGGTGAGGAAACCAGGTGGCAGCCTCTGAAACCAGTTTCATTGTCCTCCACCCCTTGAAAAAGAGATGGACAATTGAACTGGTTTGGAGTGGATTAATTAACCAGCATGAGTAGTGTTTAAAGGGAGGGTTGTAGCATAAATATTTGGGAATGTGAGTGACTGCTGTGTCTTACATGAGTGACAGAGTCTCGCATCTACCTCCCCCATCCTCATGTCTACCTGTGCTCCTCAGCTGCTGGGCTGGTTTGTGATGATAACACAAGGCAACAAGACAAGAATCTGAACTGCCCAAGGGTGACAGTGTTGGTGGCTGTACCGACACCACGACAAAGAGGTCTTGCCAAAATTCCCCCCCTTCTCTTGGGCTGGGGTGGTTGCCCAGGTATGTTGTCTTTCACACGTGCAAGCAAGAGCAGGGCTGGAAAATGAAAAATGACTCTCATGAGCAGTGTGGAGAGAAAACACATTTCAAATGATACAATTTGCAATGCAAAAGCCTTAGGTTAGTGGAGGAATTTCACTAGGAAGCCTTGGCCCCTTGCTCGGTGGCCTCTTAGCTGTGCATGTGCCAAGTGACCAAGGCCAGCAGTGAAAACAGCACAACCAAGGACCAGGAACAGAAAAAAAGCCTTCTCAAAGCAGGTTTAGCAGGATGTGATTGTTGGACTTGAGACTGAATCTTATCCGTTGATAAATCTGAACCTGCACAAATCTGAAAATGAATCAAGGCCATCTCACATGACTTCCTGGGTATGGTTGCAGGCAGGTAGGTCCATGCCTGCCTTCATACTGGGTTTAAGAAGTCACTTTGCACACTTGATACTGCTCACGTGCTGGAAATCTTGTTTCCCTTCTGATAACTCTACAGTTGTGTGAGGTGCTCTCAACTCCGCTGTAACATCAAGCCCTACGCGAGTGCTGCTGACCATGCTGTTGATACCAGAAGATGTTCTCTTGCTAAAATGTCTTTGCTGCCCTACCCAGGGCAGGGTGGTCAGCACCTGACCTCACAGAATCGCACTGTCCTCACACGAAAGCTGTGGTGGTTTTTCTTTAGTCCAGGTCGTGCGTTACTGCCCAGGTCCTGCACGAGGCTGTAACAGACAGTGGTGGAGCACGCTGGAAGTTGTAATGTTAATAATGATGGGATATCCCTCCTAGAAAAGAAGATAACTACCTCAAATGTCAAATTTGTAAGAGTATTTCTCAACCCTGGACTCTGCATCTGTGTGGTAGAAAGGAACCCTCCTCGCGGCACCACGGGGTGCTGAGCTGATGCTGTGCCTCTGCTTAAAGCACTTCACCTGTCTCCCTGATGCAGCTGATACAGATTTCATGTATTGAATAACATCTCTGCCTGTCAGCTGCAAAATCAGCGTTGTTCAAGTGTGCTGGGTGGTTCTCGGGCTCCTTGGGAGAGATCTCACCCTGCACTTCTGCTGAGATGGCTTTTGTGCCACCTTGCTTCCAGAGAGAACCCAGCTTGATGGCAGCTTTGGGGAGAGCTCAGCCCTTCCCGTGGTCAGAAGATATTTCAAGGTCCATTTTATTCCGTTAGCGTGAGGACGCAAGCTTTGTGCTAGGGGTGAATTTGGAATTGATGGGTAACAGCCAGCACGCTGAATCTAGAAAGACATTTTCCTTCAGAGAAGAAATCTGCCCTCACTTTATTTTTGGTTAAGAGGACTGTGAAAGTCCTTCCAGGAAGGCATGAGAAGTAGGGAATGTGAGGATGAAAGAGGGGGCTGCAGATGTGCATGCTGAAGGAAGGGTGGCAAGGGGGGGGCACCAGCAGGGTCAAGAAGGTGTGTTGGCAGCCCGGGCTCTGACTTTGTCATCTTCTGCCAGAGACAGAGATGGGAACCTAAGGGGAGAAGTTTCTTAGAATACGTTCAGCGGCAACTGCTTTGGTCTCACATCAGTTGTGATCTTAGGATGCTGGCTCTTGAAGAGGTGGAGTAAATGAGTTCCAAGGCAGTATTCCGTGACTGCAGGGACCATCGAGGCTGATGATGACCTGCCTCAAACTGAAGGGTTTGTATAGAACAACAAAAACAAATGATCAGTTTCTCAGGCTTACGGTTTCCAGGAAATTCTCCAGGTGTGCTGGACGTACTCGGAGTTTCTTAGAAAGGTCTACAGAAAAACTGTACATTTAAATATTATTCCAGTTAAGATGTGTATTTATAGATGTCAGAGTTAAATGAGCACGCTCACACATACTCTCTTTCCGGAAAAAAAACAAAACCACCTTTCTTTTTTCGTTCTACACACAGATAAAATCCCCCAGGCAGAGAAAAGCCAGCCCAAGGTTTTCTTAGGTACTGGAGAGTTAATTCTGGGCAAACATGTGCACAGTGACCCTAAAGAGAAACCATCTGACTCTTTGCTTGTCCCAGTGGTTGAAGGGGGGGGTGTGTCCTGGTTTTGCATGGAAGTTAAAGTCAAGAATTAAACCTGAGAACAGCCAGTGGTGTTAAATGTTATTTTTAAGTGACTATTTCCAGAAGAAAAACAGGAAGCACTTTGCTGTGAAATGTGCCTGTTTTAGAGGCTGAAATCACTGCGTTAAATGACAAGCTTAATCCCAGAACCTCGGCGTGGTGAGGGATGGAAGAGGGACCTCTGGAGATCATCGGGTCCAGACCCCCCTGCTCCTGCAGGTTCACCCAGAGCAGGGCAGAGAGGTTTTCCTCTTGCCTTCCAGAGCTTCAGCTTTCCAGCAGGGCAAAGAGCGACAAAGCTCGTGGCGAGCTGATGGTGAATGAGTCTCCTCCGGAGACCTGGGCAAGGGGAGGAGTGAGCTGGCTGGGAGCAGCCACATCCTTGCTTGATGCTGCATGCTCAGCATCAGAGAGGAGGGCCAGGTCCTCCCTCAGCTTAAGGCATCGACTTCTAATTAATTTTATTCTTTTTATTTTTTTTTGCTTTTAAACTCATAGTTCTGGTGTGTGCCGTCCACTGACAGCAGCCCTTTGTCAGGCAGGGGAAAAGGAACACTTGGCTGCACCTCAGCCAGAAAAAACTGTGAATCCACTTTTCTTTTACCACCATCGCTCCTTCCAGCTCAGCTTTACCAACGTCTGAAAAATTACTTTCCCCTCTCTCTCTCTGAATGCATAATTGGTTATTTATCCACAAACCGTAGAGCATTTACTTGGTGTACTTGACCTAGGGAAGAAAAAAAAGGCTAGTCGAGGACTATCCTACCAGCTGCGAGTGTCACTCAACAGATGATCTCCATATAATTTATAAGGTATGAAATTACAAAATAATGAAGCTTTTCATTTAGTGTGTTTTTGGCACGTGATGATAGTGTTGCATTTTATGGGAGAATATCGACCGCAGCTCTTGCCCCATAAAGCGGCCAACAGCAATTTGTAAGCGTTGGCACTGGTTTTGCTCGGGGAAAAGACACCCATTATGCTCAGATTACAGTCAAGCTATGTACGTACAGGCTGGAGGTTGTCCAACCCCATGTAGCTCTTCCCCCCCCCTGCTTAACATTTCCTTAAGAAGCCTAGACAGTGGTTTTTTAGGTTAGAGGTGGGTTTTTTCATCATTCCCTTGGATTTAACTAGAGCAAGGTCTGAGGAGCGCTGAGCAAAAGGTCTTCCAGGATTCTTGCAAACACGATATTCCTCTGCTGTCAGCTCTGAGGTACGGGGCCAAATTCTGTTTTTGCTCACCCCAAAGTGACTTGAGCAAGCACCACGTGTGAGAACAGCTCTGGCCCACCAAGCTCCCAAACCCCACGTAACTCGGGAATCTCATCTCTCTCTGCTGCTTGCTTGCAAGTGGAAAGCAGCAGGTTTAAAATGAGATTTATAAGCTGACAGTCACGTGTGGCCCAGTGAGAGCAAGCTGGCACATAAACAAGTTCCTCATCTCTTTGTAAAGTGAAATAATGAGGTTGTGCCTCAGAAGAGCACTTATGGCCCTTACATTTTTCTTGCAAAGAAGAGGGGGGGGGAAAAAACCCCAAAATAACGTTTTAAAAGCACTTTCAGCTTTTTAGTGAATCCTTCCTGCTCTCATTCCTCCCCTCTCCCATCCCTAAGCTGGAGCTCTTCTCAAAGTACCATTTTTCCCAACCAGTTAATGGTAGGATGGTGGAACGGGGCTGCCCCATCTACTTGGCACAGCTTGGGCTGGGTCAGAGGTGCTGATGGTTTCACAGCCCCCTCCTCTCTCTGCCTAGGGGAAAACTCTGCCCAGATCCCAGCAGGAAAAAAATAAAATCCCTCTTTCCTTGCTCTGCGCTTTGATCTGAAGTTAGGGCAACAGCTTCTCTGAAACGTATACAGCTTATGGCAAGTGTTGAAACGGGCTCGTCAGCCAAAGGAAATAGGGATTGTAACCTAAATCTCTGCATCAAAAATCGTCTGCAAAAATCTGCCCAGCCGGTCCCGAGTGCAAGTTTCCAGCGAATACGGCTGTGACTTAAAGCTGGGGTGGGATCGCTTGGCTGGTCTCGGACTCCCTGCATCCAGTGAGTGAATCCCACACTTGTCTGCAGTAAGAGCTAGAGGCCAGGGGCACTAGATAAGTGACAGTCATTTTAGGGCTAAAATAGAGATCTTCAGGGTCTGCCTTAGCCTCGGTAAGCAACTGACCGCTTGTATTCCTAGTGACTGTAGTGCTAAATAAATATTCTCTTCAAAGCATTAGCACCTTTCGCAGCTGAATTCTTTTCACAGTTTCAAAACCTCCGGTTCCTTTAAGCAGTAATCACACCTGAGCTGTAGCTCTCAGTATCTCAGGAGGCTTGATCTGAGAGAGTGAAGAGAAAGAGCTGAGTGGAAAACATCTGTTCAATTAATAGTTTTGTCTGTCCCTTTTTTGGCAACATAGCCCCAGAAGCGGCTTTGTGCTGTACTCTGGAAAATGTAATTACTCATCTGCTTTGCCCTCGTGAGAGCTCTGGGGTTTCAGGTCTGTCCTTTCAGCTGAGTCCAGCCCTTACCAGAAATAGTAAATAGATAGTAATAGATGTAAAGGCCCAGGTGGGACAGCAGCAGTGAGCTCTTTACCTCTCCCTAGAGTTGACATTTGAAATAAATTACTTTTGTCAGCATAATCTGATGGAAGTCACAGAACAGTTTTGGTTGGAAGGGACTTTAGAGATCATCTCGTTCCAACCCCCCTGCCATGGGCAGGGACACTTCCCACTAGAGCAGGCTGTGCAAGGTCCCATCCTACCTGGTCTTGAACACATCCAGTGATGGAGTGTTCACAACTTCCCTGGGCAATGTGTTCCAGTGTCTCACCACCCACGGAGTGAAGGACTTCTTCCTAAGTTCTCATCTAAATCTTCCCTTTTCCAGTTTGAAACCGTTACCCTTTATTCTTTCGCTACAAGCCCTTGTAAAAAGTCCCTCACCATGTTTCTTGTAGGCCCCCTTCAGATACTGAAAGGCCCCCAGAAGGTCTCCCTGGAGCCTTCTCTTCTCCAGGCTGAACCCCCCCAGCTCTCCCAGCAGAGGGGTTCCAGACCTCCCAGCATTGCTGGGGCTCCTCTGGCCCCACTCCAACAGGTCCATATGAAAATGTAACTTCTAACTTCAAACCTGCATTATAATTATTCTTTTATCTTACTATTTTTTCCTCTTCTACCACCAAGAAACTGTTTTGCCTACTTTCAGAACAATGATTTGCACTTCAGAGCTGTCTGTACAAGGAAAGCAGCACGTCTGTGTCCAGCCCAACCAGGATGGACACTCTTACAGTGAAATAGGGAAAAGCCAAAAGCTTTTATTACGCCTTTTTAAGCAAACATACATATTGTGTGAAGTTACTGAGTTAACATACGATGATGCATCTCCAGAAGGCATGAAATATTGGCAGATAACCTCTAAGAAAATTAAATTTTCTATTTACCAACTGGTCCTGTGTCAACTGCTGGGGGAGGGGGAAATGCCAAATATTGGCACGTTCTGATGAAAGAAGGTGCTCTGCTCCCTCCTTAGTTGGCATGTGTGGTGTTACCTAGCCATCATCTCCAGAGGGAGATCCAGCAGGGTTTTAAATTTCATGTTCCCCTGATGGGACCATCCCAGTGCAAGGATTTGTCTGCCTGTGTAGTTTATCCCCCAGCAACTTTTCGTTAACACCGTGTGGGAACCCGTATCTTTGGGGAAAACTCTTTCACCCACGGTGTTAATGAAGAGCTAATGGGGGTAACTCCCTGTGTAAACATCTCCCTAGAAATGTGATTCAGATGTTGGGTCTCCTCCGTTCGTAATGGCTTGGTCACTTATTTCATCCTGTGGTGTCGGGAGCTTGGTCTTTGTTAGAGGGGTCTCAGTCTTGAAAAGAGAATCCATTTTGATCTGGGGTTTTACGTTGAAAGACTTCTGGAAGGATTCTGATGTAAAGTAATAGATGAAGGGGTCAAAGCAGCAGTTCATTGTTGCAATGCACAACGTGATTGGGTACATCGTCCTCGCAAACCTCTCCAAGGAGCAATTTGCTATCGTCTGGGACCGCACCAGAGCATACAAGAAGAGTATGGAATTGTAAGGCACGAAGCACACGACAAAAATCGCCACGTGCACGATGATCATTTTCAATACCTTCTCTTTGTTTGTCCCGATCTGAGACAAGGTGGCGGGTTTCCGCAGCGTCCTGAGAACTAAAGAGGAGCATGTAAGGTTGAGGAGCAGAGGAATGATGAATCCTACCACTTCAATAAATATAGTGATCTTAGACAGGTAGGTTTTCCAGATACGTTTGGAGAAACCTTCGAAACAGGTCGTGCTGGTGTTGGAAATGTTGGTCGTGGAGAACAAGGAAGCTGAAATTCCACCGCTGAGGACCAGGATCCAAACACCAGCACAGACTATGGCAGAATTTCTCCTGGTCCTAATGGTGCGAGATCGGAACGGGTAGACGATGGCGAGGAAGCGGTCGACGCTGATGCAGGTGAGGAACAGCATGCTCCCGTAGATGTTTGTGAGGAATGCTGTACCTGAAATCTTGCACAGGCTGTCTCCGAAAGGCCAATGCCTGTTGAAATTATAGAAAATCTTAAAAGGCAAAGTGAAGACGAAAAGCAAATCTGAAACAGCCAGGTTGGTCATGAAGATGGCCGTTTCGCTTCGCATTTTCATCCGGAAGCAGAAAACGAAGAGGGAGGCGCAGTTAGTGATCAAACCAAGGATGAAGACCACGCTGTACACGGCTCCGTACAGGTTGTACTTGAAGGAATCATCTGTCAAACAGGTATGATTGTTGCTGTGGTTTCCCATGCCAAGTTTGTGACGTGCTTCCAAAGAACTTCAAAGTCTACTTCAGTGACATCCATAAAATAAGGCAGTGATCTCTTCTCTTCTTGAAGAAGCACATTCCAGGAAGGTCACTCGGCACTTTGCTACCACGTCTCCATCACGAATCCTTTCATCCTAAAAGAGAGACACAGAGAGAGAGATGCCATCAGTCTCACAACCTGCCATCACCTGAAGTGGCTGCGCAGGAGACCACGTCTGCTCTCCTCTCCTAAACTGATGCACAAACAAGACCGCTAATTAGTTTTCAAGGTAGTCGTGATACATTCCCCTCTTATTGGGGTTTTGTTCCAAGTGGAGCACAGCACTTGCTGTACTTGGCCTCCCCTTTCCTTCCCCCATTGCTCCCTCGTCCTCCCATTGGTAGCAGAGCGACGGTTAATTCCAACTTTCCGCTTGGAAAGGTTTTTCTTTACAACTCGAGCTGGAATTGGCCCAGTGTGTTTGGAAAGAAATTAAATCATGGACCCGTGACGTTGCCCAGGTATGGAATCAGAGTCTGAAGCGTTCACCTAAACTTGTAACGAGAGGAGAAAGGAGCTGAAAGTTTTAGTGTTTGCTTTTCACTGCTCAGAAATAAAAGGACTATGTTTTTTCAACCTTGTTTGAGGCAGATTAAAAAAAAACCAAACCAAAAACAACAAAACAACCAAATCTGTAACAAATTACTACTTTGCCTTTTGTTTTTCCCCCTACTTGAAAATAGGAGCAACCTTATATGTAGGGTTTTTTTTTTGAAGGGACAACCCAAAATGTCTTATTTCAGAAATACTTCCCAAATTTATGCTTGTTGCTTCTGGAAAATGGTGTGTGTGTGGGGGGGTGTCCTGTTATTTTTGTTTTGGTTTTCCTTAATTTCTTCAAAAATCATATTACTTTCAAGAGGATGTGTTTGGGTGTTTGGTTGGGGTTTTTTCAGAGGTACAGTGCTTTGCCAAAAGGCCTTCTCTAAGCTGTACCCACAGCTTCCTTTCGCTTCTACTCTGTCAGTGTGGGAGATCTCAAACTCTTGTAAGGCTTCCTCCCAGTTCCACAAGCTTTAGAGATGCGAAGGAAGCGTGGCGCTTGTTGGAAAGAAGCGCTTTCTGAACTCTCTTGACGTTCCTGTGGCTATTGTAGGTGTCGTTTTTCAAGGCTGTGAGGATAAGGCCTTGGAAAGTGTCCTCGTTGGAGGGTTTGTGAGTCGGAACGTGCGGTTGGCGCGGCTGGGAAATGCGGAGCAAAGTTGGAGAACTAAGGGAAAGATCTTTGCCTGGTGAGCTGCAGCAAAGCAAATAGGAACCAAAATTCGGAATAATCTCCTTGTAATCAAAGAAACATCTCGGTAGCTACAACTGCGGAGTAACTTAGAGCGATTAAACCCTTGTGAAGAGTAGGATCCTTTCCAGAAAGCGCTCCTCTAACAACCTACTTTCGACAGCAAACATGTAATTGAGGTTAAAGGGCAACATATAAACAAATAAACTGGGGGAGAAGGCATGGAATTGAGACAATTTGGGATGCTAACTGATCAAAATCAAATGTTTTCCATATGGTTTCCTAGGTGAAAAGCTCGTGCTGTCGGTTGCTCTCGGGCTTAGGCTGGCAGTGAGTTGGCTGGTAAAAGATGACTTGGAACCGTCAGGTCTCTCTCTGCAGCCTGGGGCAGTGCCAGGGCTGGGGTGGCGAAGTTGGTGCTTTGTGCTGGTTTGCTGTCCTGGGTGCTCGCTGTGCGTGCCTTGAACTACCAGAATTCCCTGTGATTTTTGTAGGTGCCTTTGGTATGTGCTCTTCACCTAATTTAGAATCCCAGATGGGTTTGGGTGGGGAGGGACCTTTCCAGCTCATCTGATCCAACCCCCCCGCAGGTAGCAGGGCCATCTGCAACTAGAGCAGGGTGCTCAGAGCCCCGGCCAACCTCCCCTGCAATGGTGCCAGGGATGGGGC
>WTSP01014680.1:18755-29058 GCA_025331215.1 Actenoides lindsayi | reverse complement strand
CCCTGCAATGGTGCCAGGGATGGGGCAGCCACCACCTCTCTGGGCAGCCTGGGCCAGGCTCTCACCACCCTCAGCATTACAAATTTTTTTCCCTCTCTCCGGTCTGAATCTCCCTCTTTTTAGTTCAAACCCATCAGCCCTTGTCCTGTCCCAACAGCCTCTGCTAAACAGTCTGTCCCCATTTTTCTGACAGGCCCCTTGAAGCACTGAAAGGCCCCCAGAAGGTCTCCCCAGAGCCTTCTCCAGGCTGAACCCCTCCAGCTCTCCCAGCCTGGCCTCCCAGCAGAGGGGTTCCAGCCCTCTCAGCATTGCTGGGCTCCTCTGGCCCTGCTCCAGCAGGTCCGCAGGGCTCTCTCCATCCCTTCACCCCCAGCCTGGGCTGATACTAGGTTTTGCCCCAACAGAGGTGCAGGACCCTGCACTTGGCCTGGTTGAACCTCATCTTTTGTTTTTGTCACGATTTGGTTACCCATCTGCAATGCTATCCTGCTTTAGCAGATGATCAGACCAATAGATAACGCCCGTATCTGATTGCTGGTGATTCTGTGGCAATGACAGAGGAGACCAGTCCCAGACTGGGGCTCTCTCTACAGCATATTTGAGCAAGCACCTCATTAGGCAAACCCTATGGGGCTTTGGGGACAGACAGCAGAGCTGGGTATTGGGCTGCACCAGGGAGCAAAATGTTCCCTGCACCCCTTCCTGCTCTTGCATCTATCTTGCTGTTTTTCCTACTAAATTCATGGCGAAGTGAACTCTGCTGTGACGTGACCTAAAACAGATACCAAACATTTCAAACCTATGCAAAGGAGAGTAGTATAATCTCCAAGGTGTGCTTTCTTTGAATACGTGGTCATCTAAAGAAGCAAAGCTCTCACCTGGAAGTCAAAACACCTTTAAGCAAGATCTTAGTTGGGTTCAGAAGCACACAGGAGCTCCGACAGGAATAGCCGTGCTTCTTGGCTTAACCCCCAGCCTAACACGTTAAATTCCTGGCCTGGAGCTTCCTCTTGGTAAAGACAAAGACTGCATGTTATCTCCATCAGGGGCAAGTTTGGTTTATACTGAAATGTAACCTCCATAAGTAGATCCTTTTCTTCTGTGGTGTGGAAAACCCAGGTGAGCCGGGCTCTCCTGGTCCAGGCTTCACATCTGGGTCCTGACTCGGGGAGCTTTGAGAGGGGATTGGGTGTCCTTTGAAACCTCCTTTAGCCACGTACCTGGCAGCTCGATGGAAACCCCATTCCCCAGCCTGTGCACGCAGTCCAGGACTTTGGCTGTGCCTCAAAAGGCAGAAGGTTAGAAAGGTGGCTTTGAAACGCTCACCTTGCCTGCGGACACGCGTGGGGGCTGCCAGCAGCCTGACCCGGATACTCGTTACGTGGGAGAAAAGATGCTCCATCCTTTATTCCCTGCTCTGCATCAGTGTTTTTTTGGTCTGACATGTAAGTCTATGGGGTTTGCCTGCTGGGAATTGTCTAGTGAAGTTATGGTCTTTACAATATTAGGCCAGTGGTGTTTACCCATCTAACACCGAGGTGTTTAAACAAGCTGACAAGTTGCTTTGAAACTCAGCCATGTGCTTTAAGTTCTGCAGTGTGAGGCTATGGCTTTAGTTTTCTGGATGTAAAATTCCCTGCCTTCTGGCTAGGGATAAAAGCAGTAGGATGCTCTTCACGTGCACCACCTTTACCACTCCTTGCTAGGAAAAAAAAGCCCACCAACCTAGCAACAGGTTTTACACTGCTGAATTGGTGAATATAAAGAAAATGACTTTACCATTCTGTATTTCAGGCAGGCTAAAACTGGAAATCCTGTCTCTGAAATGTGGGGGGGACAGTCGACGAGGGCTGGATTGTATCAAGGTATAATAATAGAATAATAGATAATAGAATATTATCTGCATAGTAGAATATGCAGCCTGTTTGGTGGGGCAATCTTGAGACTATTCTCTCTCGTAGCGGGGTTCCTGCAAGCCAACCCCCAGCAGCTCTGGCTGGCTTACGTATAACCCTGTTGCTCTCAGAGTTGGCAAGTGCAGCTCAGCAGAGCAGCTGACAGGATTTGCTCCCATTTTATTGTAGAAATTTTCCCCCTGTCTTCCGTGTCCTGAAAATAAAGGAAAGCCTCTATGTATTGCTTCCCACGGTGCACGAGTATCCTGGTTTACAATTCCTTTATTTGCTCCTCTTGGCACCCCAACAAATCTTCCCAGCAGCCAGGTTGCAGCTTAATTCAGGCCAATCATTTGTTGGTACATCAAAAAAAAATTTTGCTGCAGGTAAAAAGCACATCTTAAAATCAGATTCTGCCATTCTGTTCCACCCACTCTTCCTGCTTTATACATTCTCCCCGAGTCCATCAAATTGAGGTCAGAAAAAACCCCAGTGTGAAGTTGGGGCCTGACATTTTTGCATCTTCACCACCTTCTTTTTCTCATACAAACTGCAGGATGGATGTAATTTTATCAGTCCTGAAAATGTAGGGCATCCTGTGTGTGTTCATTTCAGTAACTGAACACCACAGAGCCTTGTTTCGTGAGATCTGATACGGACTGAATGTGAAAACCTTTCAAATCTGAAAGATCTCTTTCTAGATCAGCGCTCTGTGTACTTGAGTCATCTCTAAATCTTGGGAGATGAAGGCTTTATAGGTACAGAAGCCCAAACCTGACACGTCAAAAGCTGGGGATCCTGGAGGAGTTGTTTGGTTTGGTTTTTTTCCTCTGGGTTTTTCTCCAGAAATGTCTCTAGGTTATGGCAGCACTTGTGTTTTATTCTGGTCTCAGACCCTGACCTTGGAAATCAGTATTTTCCTTGGGCATAGCTCACGCTTTGCCTTCTCTTGAGAAGAACAACGTTCTTTAGGGGGGGGTTCACCTCTATTTACCCCCTCAGTACAACGATCGTACGGGTGTAACTCGCTCCCACCCCTGAGCCCAGGGTTACGGCTTCACAACCACAAGCTCCATTGTTTCTTGGGGTTTATTTCCCTCCGTCATTCCACTTGAATTACGCAGAAGGCTCAGAAAAGGTTTTGTTGGGTTGGGGGTTGAGGTTTCTTTGGGGCTTTGGAGGATTTTTGCATAGAGAATTCTACGTAAGGCTCTAGGACTTGGGTTCTCCCAGACTAAGTACGTTAGGTAAGGCGAGATACACTGCAACAGTTTGAAGATAAAGAGATAAGAGATAAAAAAAACGCAACTTTTTCTACCTGAAATCTTTCTGAGGGTTCCCTGGCGGTGCTAACGAGCAATCATAAGGCCGCCGAATGATTTCATTTCTAAACGCTGGCCAGTGTGCCCTCAAAACCCCCCAGATATGAATTGAAAGGCAGCAAAGCGGCGACGGCAAACCCAACAAACCCGGCTCGGCTCCGTCGGTGCCGGCAACGGGATCTCCGCTCGCTTGCTCTTCTCAGGAGAAGTTTCACCCGTTCTGTTTGGTGGCGAGGGGCTTTGAGAGCATTGACTGGAAGGCATCTGTAAGAACAAACCTCTAGTTTGGGGGAAGCTGGTCGCTGGGGTTTTTTTGAGGCTGCCAGGATGGTAACTGGTGCCAGCAGCATGGGCTCGCAAAAAAGCTGAACTGGGAAATGGCCGGGGATGGGAAACGGCTTGGGATGCTGAGTTTGGGGTTGGCTTTTAAACCACGCAGCGTGCTGTGAGCTCTCCATCCTGCCCAGAGGTTCTTCCAGTTACCTTCACCTACGTTTCTTCCCTGGTGTGGCAGGAGCAGGAGAAAGGGTGGGATTAGACAGCGAGCAACAGAGCAGCTGCCTGTAAACAAAGCACTATTGACTATATGAAGGGATGGAAAGCAGAAATGCTTTAATCTCTTTCACTTACTAATCCGAAGCGATGTATTTGAGAACAGTAGGAAAGAAGTAGACAAGAGAGTGACTTTGAAGTCCAGCAAAGGTTTCTGTAGCTTCAAAGAGCCATTCTTCCCTGCGTTTTATCAGAGTGAATGCCCGGTCGGTATGACGGGCAAAAGGGGGGATGTTTTCTGCTGATTAGCATAAAAGACAAGGCAGAAGGGCCCTTTTTCATGGCTTTGACTCTAATTGTGCCAGGGTCTTCAATGCCATTGGTACTTTCATTCCCCAGGGCTTGCTGTGGTGTAATAACATCTCCCAAACCCAGTGGGAAGGTGAAACCTGGAGTTCCTCCCAGTCTCTCCGTCAGGTTTCACCATCTGCTCTTCAAATCCTTTTGGATAGAAGGAAAAAACAGGGGAGCCCGTGAGGCATTTCACTTCACGCAGATCCCAGGGACCTGCTGGGACTAGGTGGGAACTCCTTTCCTCCCTGCCTGAGGTGACTTTGGCTCTCTAGGAACCTCACAAACCCTCCAAGTTCAACTTTTGTGCTGCCTGGAAGGCAGCAAATGGATGGCAGCAGGACCCCAATTTAATTCTTCTCCAAGACAGAGCAGGGAAGTGGAAACCTGAGTCTGTGGGACCTAATCCCAAAGGCTATCTCTTTTTTTTCTTTCTTTCTTTACTTTTTTCTCTTCTATTTTTTTTTTTCTCTTTTTGTTGTTAATTGGTCAGCGCTGCCCTTGTCTCCTAACTGTCCTCTGAGACTTGCAAAGCATTTCCTGCTCATGGTGACTTCTCTGGGCTGTATCTGTTTTGTATTGAGCTAATTAAAATGTTTCCTTCTGAAGAGAATAGTGAACTGGCTTACCCCATATTCAGACACTGATCCTCAGGGCATGACTCTCTTTTTGTTTTCACTGAGAATGTCTCTCTCCATTTACATCACCCTTTTAACCCTTGACGTGCTGCGGCCTTCCCCATCCATCGCTGCTTTCAGAGGGTCTGCTCCACGGCCCAGAAATGACAGAATTCACCCCAAACTTCCCAGCAAAGTCTTGTAAGAGGGGCTTTTTTTGGGGTTTTTTGCTTGCAAAGCATCCTCAGTCTGCTGGTGGAGGCCTGTAGGAAGGAACACTGCTCTTTCTGACCTCAGATCTCCGAGAGCTAAGGGGAGATGGCTTAGAATAGCATTGCCAGATTCAGTAGAGACCCTGATAAGAGAAGATTTAGATGCGAAGAAAAAAACCTGATGAACTGATGAAAAGCAGAGTTATGCTGGTGGACCAGGTTGTTTTCACTCAGGAGCAGAAGCTGGTGCTGGAGGTGGCTGTGTCTTTGATGTAGTCCTGTTTATTTACAAAGGGTGGTTAAGGGGGGGGGGGGAAGAAATAAAAAATAAGAGAGTCCTGTTTCCCTGAACTGCTGGGGAATCCAACAACAGGACTGGGTTTATTTGCTTGCAGTTCCAAAAACGCTTTTCAGTCAGCGTCCTGCCCAAAAAGCTCCCTTTCTTCACTGTCTCTGCCACAACTTCCAGTGGTTCCTTGGTGATTGCTTGGCTTCTTGGCTGCTTGCTGCCTTTGCTCAGCTCCTTGCAAAGCTCCTGCATGAAGCCTTCCTTTCACCCGAGCCTCAGCTCCCGGCTGGTTCTTCTGTAGTCCTTCTGCTGAAGCAGGAGCTGAACTTTCACCTCTGTTTATCCAAAAATTATAGCTGGGGTTTTCCCCCCCCCGCCCCTTGCATACGTTGCCACCACCAAGGTTCCATCCAGGCACCAGCGCGGCAGCACAAACGCCCATTTCAGCTTCGGGAGGCTAAACCGGGCGTGAGGAGGTGCGGCCGGGTTCCTTGTGGGTGCTGAGCACAGCCTGCCCGCGGGGCAGAGGTGCTCAGGACCTTGAAGGATCTGTGCCCAGCGTTTATTTACTGGAGGGATGTGATAAAACAGGGCTTTGTTCTCTCAAATTCGGGGCTGGGCAAGGGGAAGGTTTGAGGATCTCTGCTGTCGGTGGTATGGACTGGGTGGGTGTCACCGGCTTGAGGTTCATGTGCTCCGGTGTGCTGACGATGCCCAGTCCCCTCCTGGAGCTGCTGGGCTCCCTCTTGACCTTGGTGCCCATTTCTCAATAGGAAATTTGGAGGCACGAGGTGGGTTTTCATGTCAACTCCCTCAGCTCCCCTCTGAGGAAAAGCACTAAGGTCTTGACAATTATTTGGTGGCATATAACAAAGCCTGGTGCTGCTTTTCCGTAAGAACTACGGAGGGTAAATGTGCACTAATGTCATAAAAACTTAATCAAAAAATTACTTTGCAATGCGAAAAAACCCCATCAAACCTCAGCCGGGGGGTAGTGAGGTTTCTTAGCAATCAGATTTCTAATCTAAACCTTGTGGCACTGTAGAAAGGGTGCTGCTTTTACTGCTCAACACGCTCACCTCCGTTGACCCTGCAAAAGCGAGTGCATGCTGGGGAGGAAGATGGTGTGTTATCCCTAGGTTCAAGAAATTAAAATGGGAATATTATCAGATGGAAAAAAAGAGCTTCTGGCGTGGCTGTCTGGTTAGAGGCATAGCAGGTACTCGATACTATGAGATGGTTTATGGAGTTAAAAACAAACCGGTCCGCTCTGTTGCGAGCACCTTTTGTCGCGGGGCTCAGGGCCCAATGAATGTCCCTCAATTTCACTTGCCAAGATAAAGAGATTTTCTTTTTTTCTACAAAACCAGAGCATTACGAATAATTCCAAAAGCTTGCCCAGCAGCTGGGGTCAGCTAAGGCTAGTTTGGCTCCAAAGTGATGTGGATCTTTACCCCCCTTTTATGGGCCTGAGCGGAGAAGATGGTGCATTAGAGGGAGTCTCGCAGAGCCGCTGTCTGTTCTCCTGGACAAAGAGCTCCTCTCTTCAAGGAGAGAATTTGCCTTTTGTGAAAGGTGGTGGCTCCCCTTCCCTCAGACTAAACTGGATCCTTATTTATGGAGGAGGAGCAGCGTGTTGAAGGAGCGAAGTGAGCCTCTGCACGCACGCTTGACCTGGAAGGACCCGTCAAGGCTGGGTGCGTGCTGCAGGAGCTATCCTCATCCTCACCCTCCCCAGCGCGCGGATGGGACGGGTCACTGGTGTGACCTTGGGGCACTGGGTGAGCCATCAGGCTGGGACCACCGCATCCTCCACGCACAGCACCAGCACCCTTCGGACAGGGGGGAACTAGAGCCCCGCTACACAAATGGGCTTTAACCAGAGTGAGCCGCACAGGCGCGTCGCAAACGTCGGCACGAGCGCCAAGGGGGTACCACGGTAACCCAGCGTGTGCCACGTTCTGCTCTCCCCAGCCAGCAACCTTCTGAGTGAGCAACCTCACCCGCTGTTCCAGAAGGAACGTCCCTTCCCACAGCACACCCTTTCCCCGTGATCTGGCCTGAAGTTTGGGTAAAATCGCCTTGATTCCTCCTCGCGTGCTCCAGCAGTGAGGTGACAGGCTGGGGGCTGGCAACCATCTTACAGCTGGGAGGGAGCACATCCTCTCTCCAGTGTTCCCTTTTCACATCTTTTGTCTCCTTATTCCCCACGCAAGCGAGCAAGTGGGCCGTTGCATTCAGGCATCAGTTCCGTTTGTCTGTCTGTCTCTAACTCCAGAAAGTGAATGACACTGATTTCTATCAACTGACCTAACCCCTGCTAAGGAGGAGTCTCATTTATAGTCTCAAAGGATTAAAGTGAAATGTATGCTCAGCCTCCCCCTCCCTTCCACGTTTTTCAGGACTTTCTTTTCAAATTCAGAGGCTTTGAGCCCCCTAAAGTACCAAGGTTAGTTTCCTGCCTCTGGGTTGGGTTTTTTTTTAGCTTCCAGAATGCTGGTAGGGGAAAGAAGATGGCAAAGTGCTGGGGGGGGGGGGGGGATCTCCTTTCCACCCCCCTGGGCACTTTGCACTCCCACTCCTCTGCATTTTGCTGTTCTCTTCATACAGGGGAGCAATGCAAAAGCCACCCAATTGTCTCTTTCTCAAACAAAGCTTAAGGAGTGTCGTTAAAAACCCCAAACTCCGCTTGCAAATTCTTCTGCCGTGCAATTTGTATTGTGTTAAATCCTCTTTCTTCCAAACAGCTGCCCCTTTAGATTAAGTATCTTGTTCATCATTCGTTTGACTTCTGATGCCAGTTTTACTGTCTGCTTAGAGCCGTGCTTGAATTTTTCTCGTGGGGTTTGGCCCCTGAGCTTAAAAGGAGCAGATTTTAGCCATAAATGAGCCGAAACTCTAAATTGTTTTGGGTTTTTTTGTTTTTTTTTTTTAACTTTTGCAGCATAAACTGTAGAACTTATTTCCTAATTTTTAATAGAGTTTGTAGGAACCAGCCCTCTCCTCGTGAAGCTGAAATCGTGTCTCATTGTAAGCTGGAAGTCTATGTTTATGCCACATTTATATACAGCACATTTCTATCCAACCCTTTCTTAAGCTAATATTAAGGTGTCTCATTCCTGATTTTAAGTATGTAGGGGGGGGAGGGGAAAACCCAACCCAGAACCTAACTAAGGGATATTTTTCACAAACCTGAAACAACCAACAGGGACAGAAAAGCCCTGAACTTGTCGTCTGCGGCGACACAATGAGCCCTGCCGTGTGAATTATAACCATTTCCACAGCAACACTGCGGAGGGGCAGCTCGCGGAGTAATGACTTTCCAAAACCTTGGCGATGAGCTTTCTCGCTTTAAACGGAAACATTCGCCTCTCCCAGAGCAGTAAGGGGAATGAATTCTGCCTGGATAGAAAAAACATCGCTGATCTCCATCGCGATGTTCCGCTCGAGCCCATCCCCGGCGTGGTTTTATCCCCCAGATTCGTCCCAGCCTTCGAATTTCACAAACCGCCGTCGTTCTTTTTTGGTCTGTTTGGGTTTGGGTTTTGTTGTCGGTTGTCGGGGTTTGTTTTTTTTTTTTCCCCGAGCTGACACTAAATCTGGATGTTTTTCTGCTGAGTTAGAAAGGGAGGAAATGGGAACTTACCGCGGCTGAGCTGCTGCCCCCGGCTCGGTGGATTGCAGCCCTGACAGCCCCCATTTAGCCTTCCTGGGAGGCGAGGCGACGTTCCTGCCGAAGAGCTGCCTCCAGAGGGGCTTTAGGGAACGTCCACCCCTTCATCTTTCCAACCCGGAGAGCCCGGCGGGGCTCTGCCTTCCTTTGTTCCGAGAGGGAAGGCAACCGCCCGAGGCTGCGGCCCCCGCGGCTTGGGGAACCGGGCCGCGAGAATGGGCCCGAGGTCTGGGCAGGGGCTGTGGGCAGGGGGAACCCTCGGGGGTCTCGCCGGGGATCGCTTGCCATTGGGCAGGGGCTGGATTAGGAGCGTTGAGCCCGCCCCGCGCCCGGCTCTCTGCTGGGTCCCTCTCGCAGGGCTGCACTCCCGTCCCTTCCCGGGCTGTATTCCCGTCCCTTCCCGGGCTGTATTCCCTTCCATGGCTGCACTCCCTTCCCGGGCTGCATTCCCGTCCCTTCCCGGGCTGCACTCCCGTCCCTTCCAGGGCTGCGCTCCCGTCCCTTCACGGGCTGTATTCCCTTCCATGGCTGCACTCCCTTCCCGGGCTGTATTCCCGTCCCTTCCCGGGCTGCACTCCCGTCCCTTCCCTCGAGGGCACAGCCCAACCAGCAGCTCCCAGTTCCGAAGGAGCGGTTTGAGGGACAGCCCGACCCTGGGGAACGCGGATTTCCTGAGCAATTAGCTGGCGGCCCCAGCCGCGGCTGGGAAGGAGCAGAGGGAAAGCGGGTTAAATCGCGGGGTTTCCTTCCTACGGCTGCAATTGGTTTTCCTTCCAATTAAAAAAAAAAAGTGGGGAGGGGAGGAGGGGGAAGCTGGGAATGGGGAAAGCCTCTGGGTGAGACCGGGAAGCTGCAACGCAAAGCTGGCCGCAAAAACGCAATCTCTTTCTAAAGGGGTTTAGGAAAGGGTCGGGTTTGTGGAAATTGTTTTCGGAGGAGCTGCCTGGAACAGCCCGGACTCGTTTCCTCGGCAGTCCGCTCTGCAAGCCCTGGGCTCCTGCTGGAAAACCCGCAGGCTTTCCAAGGTAGAGGGACATCGCTCCAAGCAGCTCAGGGCAGCAGCCAAGCTGCTTTCGCCCGGGTGCTTCCCCCCGAGAGCCTCCACCGCTTCCCGACAGAGCCACGAGGAAAAGCTGCTCCTTTTCATCCCTTACCTTTAATATCCTCAGCCCTCCAGCTCGGGACGAGGATCTTCTGGCAGCAGATGGCTCTTCAGCCTGTTGATGCTGCGCAGCAGCCGGTGCCCTTGTATTCCTTTCTCAGCTCTCTCCAGTTCCATAGGGTTGAGATTCCCGAGGCTGCTTTTTTAAAGCCCAGCCTCCCACCTAACGCGTCTCGCTCGCATTGTGTTTGTCTCTCCTTTTCCTCCGCTCCTCTTGGCCGTTCCCCCAGGCAGCCGAGGCCAGTAAACAACCCATTGTGAAGCTGGAACTGCCGTTGTTCCTCGGGCTG
>WTSP01014679.1:0-12679 GCA_025331215.1 Actenoides lindsayi | reverse complement strand
CCCCTCCAGGGATCACGGGGACTCCACCACTGCCCTGGGCAGCCTGGCACAGCCCTGGACAACCCTCAAGGGCTTGAGGAAATTGTTCCTCAGCTCCCATGATGGAACTTGAGGCCCTTTCCTCTTTTTCCTTGGAAAAACAAGTGACTCCCACCAGAACAGACTGAACCCACCAAATAATAATACTGTTCTGAAATAGTTTACTTGTTTGGATTGGTTGTGTATGGCATCTGTCAGGAAAGTCTTGTACAAATTGCAGTGTTGATCATGTGCAGCATTATTATTTTTCTTTGATTTGCTATTTAAAAAGCTCATTCTATTTGATTATGCTGTTGATGATTCTTTAGTGGCTCTAAATTAGGAAAATGCTGTTTAAATAATAACATTATTGATTTTTGTGTACAGTGCTGCTTCAAAGAAGGAGGATGACGATGCCCAGCCAGTTAAAAAAACTTACACATGGAATACAAAGGAAGAAGCAAAGCAAGCATTTAAAGAACTGTTAAAAGAGAAGGTATTTCACTCCAGTACTCTTAATGCTTTATTGAACCTCAAAAACAGCATTTGCCAGAAATTGCTAGACTGTTTTGGGTTCTTATGTGAAGAATTTCTCACTCTCGTGGAAAAGGACTTTCGTACTAGACTAGAGATGAGGGGACGAAAAAATATGTCATTTAAACTTTATTCAGCTCTTTGTGAGCATCCAGGTGTTGAGTTTTCGTCAGGGCTCTCGGCTCACTTTTGTTTGTTCATCTTTTCTTCCTTTTGCTTGGCTCCCACACTGTCATGCAAACTTGTAATCTGGTCTTCATTCAAACTGCAGAATGGAGTGGTGAGTGATTTGACAGACAGCTTCACTGGGTGCTTCAGAGACAGCCAGTGTCGAGGCCTGTATGGAGGAAGGCTGGACTGGTCGATTCAGTGTGCGGTGTTTCCATGAGCTAGGATGATTTAAAGGCAGTTTTGTTTTGGTTTTCCTTAGGAAGTTGTAATTCTAAAACTGTTGTGGAAATTATGGGTGCCAGTTTGGTTCCCATTTATGTCTGACACTGAGGTACATTTCTAATAAAAGTGCTGCCTGTTTGGATGAGCCCTCAATTTTTCATCTTTGTGTTAAAGATGGAGATGAAGTGGGAGTAAAATGAGCCTGGCTTTGGTTTTTCCCTCAGAGTATATGGGGTCTGTGTTTTGTTTAGTGAGTCAGTGTAGCTGTATAGTAGGCAAACTCCCAGAAGAATTGATGGCCATAATCCTAAAAACACATTGTTTTGTTTTCCACGTTGACTGTTAATAAAATTTCAGCTAAATTTGTGGTAGAGAATGTTGTCCTAACCTTGAAAATGTCGTGCTGTGGTTTTGGTTTTTTTTTCTAAGGGCTGTTTTCTAAGTAATTGATCACTGCTGGATATTGATTCCAAGTCTAATTAATGTTTTGATGTCTTCACAGCGAGTACCATCCAATGCTTCTTGGGAGCAAGCTATGAAGATGATCATTAATGATCCCAGATACAGGTACTGCTGGGTTCTGTCCCCATTACATTTCTACACAAATCCTGGTTTAGGCAGTTGGACTTTGCTGATGTAACTTTGCATGGTTGTAATAGATATTTGTGAACATGTGCCATGGTCAGGGAACTTTGTTCCTTTTCTGCATAAAGAAATACAAGTCCTGGGCTTAATTTTTCATTTAGAAAACGATGTGGCAGTTGTTGGTTCTGTTTTGTGGTATTTATATTATTTTCTTGGGACTAAAAGCCCTCAGTTGCAATGCCGGAGCTGAAGACTTTAAGTTACTCTTTGAAATGAGTGGCTGCTGGAAACTTTGGCAGAAAAGTGATTGATACCTGCTAAAGAGAGAGTATTGTCATGTCAGACGTGTAAATGCAACCTGAAAGCTTGATAGTAGCTTGTGTTTTTACTACTAACTGCTTTTGTCAGTAAGTGTCTGTGTTTATTGCTGAAATACTCTGAAATCAGCTTCCCTTAACCCTGAGGGAGAGCCAGCCTGATGACTGCCCATTTAGATTGTTCCATCTCCACAGTCCAGATTACTCCAATCTCTCCTCATTTGGTTCTTTGGCTTTGTTTTTCTGACTGAATTACCTTTTGCCAAATTGACGTTGTTTTCTTTTTCTTTGGTCTGAAGTGCTTTGGCAAAATTAAGTGAAAAAAAGCAAGCCTTTAATGCTTACAAAGTTCAAACAGAAAAAGAAGAGAAGGAAGAAGCGAGGTCAAAATACAAAGAAGCTAAAGAATCCTTCCAGCGTTTTCTGGAAAACCATGAGAAGATGACATCCACAACAAGATACAAGTAAGACCAATATTAAATGCAGTTCCAGCCTGAACTAATTTGCCAAGTTAATAACCAAATCTTGCCTTACATTTCTGCTTGTTGGCAGCTCAACCCACTGCCATCAGCACACCTCTCATCGGAGGTGTGTTTTCACCTGGGTCTAGGAAATTGAGAATATTGGCATTCCTATAAAAATTTCAGCAAAAGATTTTTCCAGGCTGAGAGCGTAGAAAAGGAGCATTCACCAGCGAGCAAGATTTGGCATCAGCTCTAGTTTTTAATTGTTTCTTTTGTTTAGAAGAGTTAGGAAGGTGTCACAGGAAAAGATTCCCAAGAGAGAAGATCAGTGAGATGTTCTGCAAAAGCATTACTCCTTATAACAGAGTTTGTTTAATGTTATTGTAAACCAATGGGACAAGGTAGGTCTGTCTTCTCTAATAAATGATTGTATGGTTTTCCTTTGTTTTGTACAGAAAAGCTGAACAAATGTTCGGGGAGATGGAAGTCTGGAATGCAATATCTGAGCGTGATCGTCTTGAGATTTATGAAGATGTCTTGTTTTTCCTGTCTAAGAAGGAGAAGGTAACTTTCTTGCAAACTCACCTTTTCACTTGTTATCTATAGATTACTTTGTACCTCGTAGTAAAGCAATCTTGCAAGCAGTGCAGTATTGACTGTTGTTCAGGGACAGTCAAAATGGTAACAGAGGAGAGTAATCTGTAGGAAGACCATGGAGAGCCAAGAGAACATTGCTGTGTTAGTGTGACCCATGTGCTGCGTACAGGGTGTGGATCAGTTCAGCCTTTCCACAGGGAGTGAGAAGGGAGACAAGACTTATCAACTATGAGACACTATGGAGGGGAGCTCCAGCTCAGCAGGATGTGTTTGGGCAAGGGGACAAGGAAAAAAGCATTGGTGGAATGCTTCAAAGCCATGACTGGTTTTGTAGATGTGAATTTGCAGACAGTTATTCCTCCTTTCCCAGTGTACATAAGGGGTGTTCAGTAGAATTAGCAGCAGAAGGTGGGGGGAATCCTTACCTAAACAAACTATTGGAAGGTCTCTTCCTGCACAGTACACAAACTGTGGAACTATCTGCTGCACGGGAACGTTTTGGAGATGAAAATTTCCTGAAAAGCTCCCTGTCTGAAACTGGGCAAGTGCTCTAGGAGCAGATTGCTCTCGTTACCCTTCCCCGAGTTCAGCACGGCCTGCTGGTGGACTTGAGTCAGCATGGTAGATACAATAGTAGTGTCTTTGAAAGGTTTTTGTTCCTATTGAGATACGTTGCTGCTAATTTAGTTTTGGTATGATTTGAGTAAATTAGATGATGGGTTTTAATCTGAACTGCTCTGGATCCGACTGTGAAATTATCACAGGCTTCTTACACAAAGCTGAGTTTCCTTAGACCTCTGTGAAGATCCATCCCCAAATCATAGAACCAGAGAATGTTTTGGGTTGTAAGAGACCTTTATGAAGGTCATCTAGCCCACACTCGAGGGGCCATGTATTTCTGTCTACACAACCTCAAACTTAACCAAAAAAACCCAAACAAAATGCCTTTTCTTTCAGGAACAAGCCAAACAATTACGAAAGAGGAATTGGGAAGCTTTGAAGAACATCCTCGACAACATGGCTAATGTCACTTACTGTACCACTTGGTCAGAGGCTCAGCAGTATCTGATGGACAACCCTACATTTGCAGAAGACGAGGAACTGCAGAGTACGTACAAAGTCTGTGCATTTCTTTTGGAAGAGGGATTGGATTTGTCTTTAGCAGTGAGGACTCCTGACTGGGTATGGTTTCCTTCTTCCCAATCCAGAGCTGCTCTGACAGCTGCTGAGCAGCCTGTGTTTGGTCCCTAGGAAACACATCAGCTTCACCAGTCATTACTGAGTCATCAGAGAGTAAAAGAATCCCTCTTTTGTGAGGATGGAATTGCCTTGGTAGTTGTTAGCCTTTGAAGTATTATTTGACAACGTAATGTGGGTTGCAGGTATTTAATCCTACTTTCTGCTAGACTGAGGTCCTGGTCTGCTTAGGTTCCTAGAAAAGTAATTGGTTTTACTAATTTAGAGTAAAAAGGCAGGTTTACCATGTTGTTTTTCCTTCTATAAATGAGTTGGTCCTGTATTTAAGAGCAGCACATGCATTTACACAGCTGCTAAAGCCTTTGACAGAGAGATTCCCTCTTTCTACCTCTGTGGTTTTAAGGTACCTTTGGTAAAGTGGGGAGGTGCACAAGAACTTATTCACAGTCCTCGTCTCACTTTTCCATCCTCTGTGTTCAGGATGATAATTTATCTGGGTTGGGGGAGGTTGCTGTTTGCTGCTGCACAGGTCTTCATGTGAGAACTCAGTGCTCAGTGAAAACTTCCACTCTTACCTTGTAGCATGAAACCTCCTGTAGTTAGTGGGAAGAAGTAACTAATTTTTACTCTTCCCCCTCTGTTGTTACCTTTTGCTAGACATGGATAAAGAGGATGCACTGATCTGCTTTGAGGAGCATATCAGGGCGTTGGAAAAAGAAGAGGAAGAAGAAAAACAGAAAAGTTTGCTTAGAGAAAGAAGGCGGCAGCGTAAAAACAGAGAATCTTTTCAGGTTGGTGGATTTTCTTTTTCTGTCCTTGGTGTGTCATGTGATGAGATTTTGATTGGGTTTTGGTTTCTCAGGGTAGGCTCACAGGGGTGTGTAATGCAGTGGTTAGCAGTGTTGTAGCATTTTGTCTGCTTTAGAATACATCTGTTTGCCAGAAAGCTGCAAGAGCAGGGGAGAGGAAAGTAAGAGGAAATAGATGTGAATGGGAAGGAAATGCAATTGGAACACTGGAAACGGTGCTGGACAGCAGGAAAAATGATGTCAACATGACTTATTATTTTCAATCACACTTCAAAAACAGAATTCCAGTTACCACGAGTCTGTGTTCTAGCTGCTAGCCAGTAAAAGTGTGATGAGTGACTACAAACTTCCATTTCACTTGTATTTTGTAGCTGTTTTTGGACGAACTGCACGAGCACGGGCAGTTACACTCGATGTCCTCTTGGATGGAGCTGTACCCAACCATCAGCTCTGACATCAGATTCACTAACATGCTCGGTCAGCCTGGTAAGAACACTCTCTTCCAACCCTGTAGCAAGTAAGGTTAAAAGGGCTTGGCTTTGGGGCAGAATAGAGCAGGGTTCTTTGTATATTTTTAACATGTCTAAAAAAATGCAGCTCTTTTATTAGAGCTAGCTTTTGACTTATCTAGTTTTTTCATCAGGATCCACAGCACTTGATCTTTTCAAGTTCTATGTTGAAGACTTGAAAGCACGTTACCATGATGAAAAGAAGATAATAAAAGATATCTTAAAGGTAAGAGGTGGTGGTGGTGGGGGAAAAATCTCTATTATACAGGTGATTCTTTTAATGCCAAACAGATCATTCAAGTGGAACTCTTTGCTGGTGGGCGCTGGGGTTTCGCGTTGCGTGAACGTCGTGTAGCGCCGAAGCGCGAGTTCCTGACCTACCTGATACCAAAGGAGCAATTTTCTTCCAGGATAAAGGATTTGTGGTTGAAGTGAATACTTCTTTTGAAGACTTCGTTACGGTCATCAGCTCAACTAAAAGAGCTACTACTTTAGATGCAGGAAATATCAAGCTGGCTTTCAACAGCGTAAGTATAAAGATATAGGAATGTTCAAAAGCTTAATATAATATAAAATCTCTTACAAAAACAAGAATTGGCCTTTATTTTCCCTGGATTGCTGTGACTACTGTCGTAATATTTGCGAGAGGTGCCCTGCTTTAGGGTTGCTTATCCCAATATCAGCTCCCCATAAAGATTGCAGAGGTATAAACGTGACTTAAGTCCTACCACAGAACTCCAAGTTACAATGTTCACTCGTTTATACCTCGCTCTTCTCATGAGGGATTCTTTTTCTGTGTGCTTATCTGGCTTGCATGATGAATTAACTCTTAGTTTAGATTCTCTTTGAGAAACAGCAGTTGCATGCCGTAAAAATAAATAATTGCTTAACTTTCCTACACGCCAGAGAAACCAATAGAAAACTTTAAAGGTGAACTGTCGTTGGGCTTTCCACAAATGGGATTAAACTGAATTATTCGGCCTTGTGGTATCTTTCAACTTACGGCTTCTGTTTGATGCAGCTGCTGGAAAAGGCAGAAGCCCGTGAAAGAGAGAGGGAAAAAGAAGAAGCTCGCAAAATGAAGAGGAAAGAGTCTGCTTTCAAGAGTATGTTGAAGCAGGCAACTCCTCCAATTGAGCTGGATGCTGTCTGGGAAGATGTAAGTATCATGACACCTAATGAAGGAAGTCTTGCCAAATTTATTCAATAGGCTGCTGCATCTTGATGCTCTTTGGAGTAAATCGAGATACTCTTAGTGTTTCTGTGTGTAAAACTTAGACCCTGTCATTTCTGCACTAAAATTGGACATTTGATGCAAATAACTTCATTCTGTTGATACTTTAGTTTGACCACAATTTAAAACGAGACCAAAAAAACCCCACCTTAAATGAAACCAAGCAAATAAAACCCATCACCACCCCCCCCAAAGAAATAATCACGTCCCACAAAACTTAATGAAGCGGAACACTTGAACTTCATCTAAATTAAGCAGAACAAAGTGATAGGCTTTTAAGATAACCTTTTAAAAACCTTTCCTCTCCAAGTACACTTTTTAAAAAAAAACAAACCAACCAAACAAACAAAAACAAACAAAAAACAAACAGGAAAATGCAGCAAAAACCAGTCTGATTCTTCACACTTCCATCTGGAACAGTTCTACTAAGACTGTTCTGGTTGTGAAGCTGCCATAAATAAAGTTCAGCCTTCTAACAGTGCACTGGCTTTTCTGACTGTTGAAATCATGTCTTTTTATTATTTTATTTATTAATTTATTTCTGAATGGCTGTTTCGCATAAGTATTTCACTGCTATTTTTTTATACAGATCAGAGATAGGTTTGTGAAGGAGCCAGCATTTGAAGATATCACTCTGGAGTCTGAAAGGAAAAGAATATTTAAAGATTTCATGCATGTACTAGAGGTAATTATTACTTTATTTTTTCCCGATTAGAGAATATACTAAAAAAATAAATCTTAGTTCATTTGTTCTGAAGTTACATTGGAGGGGAGAGGAATTTAACAGAGTTTTACCTATGTGAAGAGACCAACACCCCCCTGGCTCCAGCCTCCAAACAGAGAGCTGTCACAGCCAGAAGGTCTCCCCTCAGCCTCCTTCTCTGCAGGCTCAACAAGCCCAGGGCCCTCAGCTGCTCCTCACCACACTCCTGCTCCAGCCCCTTCCCCAGCTCTGTTGCCCTTCTCTGGCCACGCTCCAGCCCCTCACTGTCCTACTGGGAGTGAGGGGCCCAAAACTGGCCCCAGGATTTGAGGTGCAAATATGGACAAAAGCAGAGAAATCAGTCCACAAAGTCCTCCCATTTGGACACTGAGCCCTGCACTGCTTTGGCAGCCCGAAGGCACCAACACAAACCCAGCAGAGTCCCAGGAAACAACATGGTCCTGGGCCAGGGTGACCAGGGCACAGCCCGAGACCTGACACTGACTGGGTTAGTTGGGCAATGAGACCCAGTGTCACCGTGGAGCTGCCACCCTGTGCCAGCTTCAGCTGGTTATTGGCATGTCTCTAGAGGGGATGCTCTGCTACCAAATCTAAGGTCTAGGCAGCAGGTCTGGGCAGTCCAGCTGGATACTGTTTGATGCCTCCAGCTAATGAGGGTGTTTTCTCCCAGGCTTTCATATAAGACCATGGTAAAAGGTCCACTCAGCAGCAGCAGCACTAGAATCAGACAGGAAAGGGGAGCCTGGGAGAAGATTTTATCAGTGTGTGCACGTGGGGGAGACACAGAGGGGATGAACCCTCATCCTGCAGGAAAAGGCAGGGCAGCAATGATCTGATTCCTTACTCAGTCATGCAGGGTTCACGTTCATTATGTTCCTTCAACCTGGGAGGCTCTGGATGGACAAGGTGGTCAGGAGGTTCTTGTCCCTTCTCAATACGGTTGGTTGAGTCCAGAAACCTAAAATAAAGATTTGTGCTTAAGGCAGTGGAGAAGAACCATGCTGGGGTGGGCAGACAGAAGCCATCAGGCAGGGACCAGGAGACACTGGTTGCCCAGAGCTATTTTAAACTACTCCAAACCAGGGCAGGGAACCGCCCTGGCACCAGTTCTGATGGGAATCACACGTACAAATCCCACTCCAGCTTGCAGGACCACAGCTGAAGGCCCTTCATCTGGGATTGTCACGGAAGGAGAAGGTTAGGCACAGGAGAAAGCGCTCGTGTCAGAACTCCTCAAACTGACAGGTGCTTCTGACAGCTCAGGACACACTCAGGCCTGGTTTTGCAGCCTTCTGAAGTGCCCAGATGGTGCTTGCTGAGATTTCTGGGCAGCAGAAGCTACTGCAGTACCAAGGGAACCATCCTGATGCTGAAGGACCCACGAGCTGCCAGGGCAGAAACTGCCCCTTACTTCACACACTGTGTGAGTCTCTCTCATCCAACTGGCTTTCAGTGGCAACTGGTGGGATTTCCCAGTGCAACGTGCCAGCAGAACGTCCCCACTGCTGGGTGTGAAGCAGAGGAGCTGCTCTGTGGTCTTGGTTACAACAGGAACAGAGTAAGAAATGAAGTATTATGAAGTGAATAGCTGCTGTGTGCGAGTCTTCCTGACCACTTACCCTTCCTGGCTCAGCTCTGGTTTATAGCCATCCGAGGCCCACGTGCTCTCCTGCCACCTTTCTCCAGGGGTGAAATCTTGGGAAGACCTGGCAGAGGAGAAGAACCCCCAAGCTCGTGGCTGCGGGGTGCAAACAGCACAGACACCTCCGTGCAGACCCACGAGCACAGGATGGTTCAGAGCTGCCTGGCTGAGCAGCCCTGCTCCCGCCTGGCATCTCCCCAGCAAGCGGCATTGCCAAGGCCAGAGGAGGAAGGGCACGTTGGCAAACACGGGCTCGCAGCCCAGGCCCTTACGTCGCTTCGCTCCGGTACGGCTGGCTGTAGGCTGGGGCCTCGCCACGCGGGTACCTGCTGCTCCTCTCCTCGCAGCCCAGGGCAGATCTGCTCAGAGAAAGGCCCCCTTACACCTTTAACCACCTTTAACAACCAGCAGAATCCTCAGCAGCCCAGCTCCTCCCCAGGCAGGGCTTGGGGCAACCTCCACCCTTAGCTGTCCTGCAGCAAGACTTCTCTCTGGGGCCATATTTAGACTGGAGCTGCATTTCAATGTAATCCAGCTGCACTCCAGCCCCCCCATAGCTTTCCACGGGGTGATCAGCCCAGGAGAAGGTAGCGACTGAAGCCCACCCAGAGGAGCAAGAAAGCTGGGGTGCCCAGCTCCTGGCAAAGCAGGTAGAGGAAGGACACAACACAAACCTCTTGGCTTATTTTGCAAGCTGAGCTCTAAAGCTCAGTGCAGTCGCCTTCATCCTGGGGACAAAAGCTGCAGGAAGCAGCCTCTTTCTGTGCCTGCCCATCTGGATTTCCCTTAATCCTCAGTATTACTCGTACGCCTGCTAAATTTACCCCCCTCTTACCCTTTAAAGGAATATTCTGTGTCCTCCAGGTGCACAGGGGCTCTCTCAGTTGCAGAAGTGACATCAGACTGCAAGCTGGACCTGTCAAAAACAAGGAAGGAATCTACAGCTTGATAGTTTGCCAAAGAGGGGCTTGTATGAAGTAACAACGCTGCACTTTAGATGAGCCCAGAAAACAGAAAGTTATTTTCTCAGAGAACTGATTTTCCTTCAGAAAACCCCCCAAACATTGTGACTATCTCCAATGAAGAAGAATGGAGGCTGTTAGTGGAACTAAAACAGTTCCTGGGCCTCACTTCACACCCATTTGGGCTGCAGACAGGACTTTTCTGGCCTGGCACAGGATCACCCACCTGGAACTAAGCACAGTTTCAACAACCTTGGGGAAGATGTCCCTGTGGTACCAGCAGCAGCTCTAGGTCTTGGGTTTTACACCATCCTACCAAGAGCCTTATGATCCTCCTCACCTCAGCTGGGAGGTTTGAAGACATCACTTTCTCACCTCAAGTCCTTTGGTAAGCCTATAGGTGGAGTCAAGTCCCAAAATAATGGGCTGCAGTAAGGGAAGGAAGCAGCCTCGGGGAGATGAGCACGTTTGGTGTCAACAGCAGCAGTTCTTCCCTGACTCTGTGTCCCAGATGCTGTCAGGGCAGCACTGGAGACACTTGTGAGAGCAACCACAAAGCTGCTGCATCTGCTCCTGCAGAAAGCAGCTGATGTGTACCAGGGAACAGAAAGGAAACGCTGCTCCTGCTTTGAGCCCCTCAGGATTTTCTCCTCCCTTCGCTTTGCTGCCCAATTTGGATTCTGCTTCCAACAAGCTGGTTTTCCTCTGCCTGCTGTGAGCAGCACCGTGGGCACCAGCAGCAGGCCCTCACCTTGCAGCTGCAGGCTTCACATCATCCAGGCCGTGAGAGGTCTCGTAGGGGAGGTGCAGCTGGTCTGTGGCATCTGTGGGTCTGTCCCTGCAGCCAGAGTGGGACCTGGTTAGGAGAGGGAGACTCCTGGGTCACAGAAGGAAGCTGAGCGAGTTGGAGAACAGAGCAAGCAGCAAGAGCATCAAACGTGAGATTTTCCTGTCTCAAACATAACCCCTTTTCCTCCTTCTTGCTTAGCTCAGTGAGTTCCCTGCAGCCGACCTGACGGGCAGGGACCAACCCAACCAACTCATGCTAGGAAAGAAGCAGGAAGGTCTCGGTCCAGTTAGAGCTGGTGGATCAGGTCCAGCCCCCCCCCAGCAAATGCTGCTCCCAGAACACATTTGTTGGAGTGGGAAAAGACCCCTCTCACTCTGAAACCAAGGAAAAAAAGTGAATTTCACACTGTTAACAGGTTGACACTTACTTTGCTGAGTAAAATCCACTGCTGGCTTCTGTGTCTGCAGGATAACTGAAAAGGAGGGACACCAACTTTAGAAAGCATCTTTGGTTTGGTTAATGTTGTACAATTGTTTTCTCATGCCTAGAGAGTGAATCTCTCTATGCCATGAAAAAACCATAAAATTCCATTCCAGAATTGCTTTACATTTGGGAATGAAGCCAGAAAATGCAGAAATGATGCAGAAAAGAGAAACTAAATGGAAAAAAAAAAGGGGGGGGAAGAAAACAGGGAGCAACTTTACTTTCCCCTCCTTCTCAAATAAAATTTTAGAGCAACTGCTGCAGCTCTGCAGAGCTCGGAGGGAATGGTGGTTTTCCATCAGTACCTGTCCCTTTAGAGCTTCCAGACAGCTCAAGAGCAGCAGTTTATGGCCCGCAGAAGGCTCGGGTCAGGAAAGGAATTTCACACTAACTCTACCTGCCATTTGTGGCCACCACGGTCGCTCTGGGGGCCAGTTCATCCCGTGGGAATGGCTCGGGCAGTTCCTTCGGAGGTCTGTCGCTAGAAAAAGGAAAACATCCATGAGACAGGGCCTGACAGCACTTGGATTGCATCACCCATCAGCAGTCGACTAACCTCCAGTTAGGAGGAGCCCAAAACAGGCTCCTCACCGTTCTAACTCAACGCTCGGGGACAGGAAGGGCCAGCCTTCTGAGGATGGTGGGCCTGCCCGCAGCTCCTGGGTCACGGGGGGAGCTCTGCCAACCCCTTTGCTCGGGGCAGCCTGAGGACCCTGCAGCACTGGTGCTCCCGCTGCTCCCAGGCCAGGGAGGTCTCACTACGGGTCCACCAGCCAGACCCTCCACCCGTCTCTCACTGCCCCAGACCTGCCAGGCTCCTCCTTCCCCTGCTAATTACTCCCTCTCCCGTTTTAGGTGGCTTGAGTAATGAGGAGTCCTCTAATTTCTGCCTCACAATTAAGAGCAGGCACGTGACCCAAGGGACGGCGAGCACAATGGGCGCGTTGTGACCAGGCTGTCCCTGCAGCGACACACACAGATGCATTTCTGGGCTGCGGCCGAATGACCACGACAAGTCCAGCCTCCACCTTTCCTCAAGCACTTGGCACTTCGCTTCAGCCTGGGATACTGGTTTGGGAACATTTCTAGCTGTGTCCTCACTGGTGAAGGGGGAGAGTGAGTTGCAATTAACTGCATACGCTACAGAAACTCAATCCAAGTCTTCTACGGCTGCTTGAGTCCAACAGAGCAAAAGGTGAGGCCACGTGTCCAGCTCTGCTAACTTCAGCCCAGACATAGCCCAAAATCCAGCCTGGTAGCACTGAGACAAAGGGTGGTGGGTTTAAACTGACAGGAGACTTAGACTGGATCTAAGGGAGAAATTGTTGCTGCTGAGGGTGGCAAAGCCTGTGCCAGGCTGCCCAGAGAGGTGGTGGCTGCCCCATCCCTGGCACCATTGCAGGGGAGGTTGGCCGGGGCTC